>JAJHUR010055522.1:0-28964 GCA_027495735.1 Lutjanus campechanus
AACAACATATTGATCTACACCGAAATGCACTCGCTGAACCCAAACCTTCCCTGAAGTCAAGTCACCTCCCTGAGCTGCATACATATAGTTGTCTTGGGAATTTTTTTCTCACTGACACGAAGATGAGGTGCTTAACAAAAAAACATTTTTTTGTTTATGAAAAATCTAACTAAAGAAAATACATGAGAGCAGAAACTGTATGAATTCCCCCGTCTCAGTGCTGCTCATTTAGTTTTGTGATGATAAGATACAGTGTGTGTCTAAACAGAAAAATGCAGATTGAAGAATATTTTTTTAGTCAGAAATACACAAATATTGTATTTTGGAACTGCATTGTTTGTATTGTAAGATGCTTGTATGTGCTTTTTGTGTACTCAGAATATTGTCCCACATGCCTAATAATTTATGTTGTTTTTTTTACTGAATAATTCATTTCCTGTACATTTATTTCATATGGGACTTTTACCTAGATTCCACAGCCCCACTTGTTCTCCATGCCCTTTGTTTTGTCATTGTTTCTTTTGTTTGTTTATGTTTAGAGCTGCAAAGAATTATTATTTTCATAGTGATTAATCAGTTGATTATTTTCTTGATTAATTTGTTAATAGTTGCTTGTTTTAAAAAGTATAAAGATGTATAATAATGTAAAATATCCAGTTTACTGCCAAACAAGAGTAAAGAAAATGATAATCAAATCAAAATACTTGGCGATTCATTTAATAATCGATAATCATTGTAGCTTCTGTGTTTATTACAGCTATGTTTATAATCAGATAGACTGTAATAAGATGCGTTGGCAAAGTTGTATTATATGCAGTCAAGCCAAAAAAGCCAATTGAATTGAATGTTCCTTCTACTCAGGCTGTTTGTGTGGCCGAGTCCTGCACACAAATCAGTTGTTGTCCCTCCAATTATAACTTCCAAACAAACACAATTATTATACTGAGATGGAAAAGCACCTCCAGCCAGATAATGCATGTACATAATGACAGGCAGCTCAGGAAGTGACACATCTAAAAATGAAATGACAGCTGTGAAGGATGCAGATATTTTTGGCAGTTCTGAAGGGATCCATGTTTTATTTTTCTGTCTTCCATTTTCTACCAGTTTGATACTCTTCTGATTTCTGTCCTCCAGGAAAATGATGGATTCAGGTCAGCTGGACTTCTACCAGCACAGCACACTGTGCACCAACACGTGCCGCAGCACCAAGTTTGACCTTTTAATCAACAACACGCGGTTCCCTCCTGACGGCACTGGACTTACAACGCCCACGTCCTCTCAAGGTGAGAACGCAGCAAGGTCACTACTTGACAAATGCTGCCGGATTAGAAGGCTTTGACATGAATGAGAAAACAAAACAAAAAAGAAAGTTGAAAGCAGATTTAGATCACAATAAACTGCTGCTTGTTCTAAATGGTGGTAAATTTTGTGCAGGGCTGCAACTACCAGTTATTTTCATAGAAGATTAATCAGTCGATTATTTTCTTTTGTCCATAAAATGTCAGAAAATTGTGAAAAATATTGATCAGTGTTTCCTAAAGCCCAACATGACGTCCTCAAATGTCAAATATTTTGCTCAAAACCCAAAGATGCTGAGTTTACTGCCCTTTAACAGTAAAGAAAACAAAAAATATTCATATTTAGCAAGCTGAAAAAAGAGAATTTGGGCATTTTTTTTACTTAAAAGATGTCTCAATTATCGAAATCAATTAATATTCGAGTAATAGAGGAACAGCTCTAATGTAAAGATGGACGACATGACAGCAACCCAGACTTTTTTCCTTCGTCAAACCGATTAATCGATTATGAAAACAGTTGACAATTAATTGCATAATCATTGCAGCTCTGATTTTGTGATTTTTCTTGGTATAATACGCAACATTTTCCTAAAGTAAACAATGTATAGACTCGGACACATAATCCCTTTCAATCATCACTTACGACCCAATAGAAGTTTGTGATGGTGCCTGTATTTGTATTTTCTTTTTCTTCTCTTTGTTTTGCTGCTCAGGATGTAAATATTGGATCTCTTGATGCGTTTATGAACAGTTTGGACAAGCCCTACTAAATTCACCTTTAAAATGTAAAATGATGGGAAATTTAAGCATATTCTCCATGTATAAGTTCTATGTCTGCTAGCATTTATATAATATATATATATATTTATTTATATAATGCCGATAACCAAACAAAAGAAAAGTCATGCATAATTCCATTTTTCATCACATTACAATCTAACATACATGGTTATTTTAGCCAGCAACATGTTTTCCAACTACATTATTCTGTGCAGAATAACATATTTGATTTTAATTAGGCATTGTTTTAGATCAGATTGCTCTTTAAATCTCAAGAAAGGATTAAATCGAAGGCAACTGGACTTGTTTATATGTCATAGAAGACGTTTCGCCTCTCATCCAAGAAGCTCCATCAGTTCATGCGTGTCAGACTAGTCAGAGCTAGTCTGACTAGTCTGACACGCATTGATCACATCTGCCTGTATCACAGTGGTCTTTAAGCACAACTTAACTCTGACTAGCTCTGACTAGTCTGACACGCATGAACTGATGAGGCTTCTTGGATGAGAGGCGAAACGTCTTCTGTGACATATAAAGTCCAGTTGCCTTCGATTTAATCCTTTCTTGAGATTACAATGACCTGGACAAATGAGGACAAATGTATTAACATTTAGAAAGGACGATGGAGACTGAGGACATTTAGCCAAAAAAGTGTTTACAGAGCTCCAAACTGACTTTCTCACCGCCCTTCCAAAACTCACAGTGGAGGCGCTGACATTGTTTTACAGCAGCCACGCTGATAAGGCTTCCTGCAGATGTGACTGCAGACATTTTTTGTTTATCAGCCTCATAATTGCAGCAATCAGCATTATCTCAAAAACCAGATAATCAGTTTCATTAAATGGCCGTCCAATTAATCGGTCCATTATGACTGAAGGCTTTTCTAAAATTCTGCATTCTCATGCCAGCTGGAGGAAGTGCTTCATCATGGTAGAAGGACTTCCTTCCTTGCATGAACTTGTTTCGTCGCATTGATCACGACGTCTGCCTGTATCACTGTGGTCTTTAAGCACAACTTAACATGAAAGTCCCATCTCCTCTAAAACGCTATACACATTGATTTAATGTAAGTCATAATAGCTGAGAAGTTGTACTATCATGATGTGATCAAAGAACATCTGACATGTGTCTCGGCTGTATGCATATCGTCGCAGCCGCTTACCACTCTGGAAATTTAAGTTCCCCACTGTTAGTTAAGACATGATATGGGGGACATAATGTCCATTAGCAGGAAAACAAATGTTAGCTGCAGTTAACAGCGACTCTGTGTGTGTGCGCTTGGCTTACCTCGGTTCTTCGTGACTCGCTCCCCCAGCTCTGTTTCACTGCTCGGGGGTGCTGGGGTTTAGGACCAGCTCGGTCCAGAGATCCCGCCGTTGACCTCACGGTGGACAGGCCCGTCGTCTTCCTTGCGCATTCCTCCTCTGCTTCAGTGGTCCGTTCAGTTTTGTTAGACAAAGACATTATACACAAATGCAAATAACTCCTTGGGGAGATGAGCACTTCTGCAGTCTTCTTCTGGGTGACTTTCCTGTCAAAAAGAGAAGTGAGGCCATAACACAGTTCACAACCCCCACTGGTGTCGCTCACATGGTGGAGACCACCAGTCCCTGTTTTTACACTCTGACACCAAACTTAAGTGCCACAGTTGCCAAGCAACCAGCCAAACAACACAACACAGAGTGACAATATGAATTATAAATTATCTCCGGAAAGTGACAGCAACAATATGTTCAAGTATTCCATCGCAGCACACAGGATGCTCTCTGTCCACACAGAGTCTGTTAAATATGCATTTCTGTTACGTCATGTAATCAAACCTCCTACCTATCAGCTGTGCGCCTCAGCTGAGCAACCAGACTGTAGATGTAACCACTCAAGGAAAATATGGGTGACTGGGCTACTTGTTATCTTCCTGTGTTTGTACTTTATAAACAGAAAACACACATTTTATATTGCGACATTTAGACGTTTCTTTACTGGAAATGACGCACAGTATATTCAACAACAGCAAGTAGCCTTGTGGAGGTCATTTACCTTGACAAGCCAGCTCCCTGACGATCTCCCTCAAGCCAGCCGCCACCTTATTTTGGTTTTTGTGGTTGAGAGGAGGTATTGTACAGATTAGTCCTCATTTTAACATCATGAATCAATCCTTCCTTGTCCATGATGCAGCACTTTCAACGCCAGCAACAGGAATTAAAAGAAACCAGGTGTTCAAAACGGCCAAACTAATTTTGTTGCTTACGCTCGCTCACATCACATTCAGTTCGGACACAGTGTAACGAAAAGCATCTTGCATCCAGATTCACGGAATATCAAATCCGTTTGAAACAAAGTTTTCGTGGGTCTACAAAAGTAGCCCTGTCTCCAAGCCCTTTCACTGTTGCTGTCCTCACCTTGAGTTTAATAGTGGCTCATTAATTCACAGTTTTAATTTCCAGAGACAAGAAATGAGAGAAATCAATCATACTGAAACTTTTATTGTCTTAAGGCTGTAGTCAAAGTTAACAGAACGCTGCATTAAAAAGACGCTCCGACATTCAAAACTTTAGAGGCAGCTGCCAAACCCACGTGACCTCTGGTGTTCAGTGATTTTGGGCTGCCGACCCTCACGTCTCAGCCACTCTGACATCCGTGTAACAAGCATAATGTGTTTCCTCTTGTTTGAATTGCAGCTCAGGTGGTGCTGGGTAACGGCGGGGTCGTGGGTGAGGACAGGACAGAGATTCTGAGCGGGAAGACGGACTGGACCTCCATCTCTCTGGACTCTGCAGAGAAGAAGGAATCCAATGAGATCTCAGGTCACACAGAGCGCACATCCCAACACAGATCACTACAGTGATCATTTGTGGGGGGGGGTTTCAGTGACTGAGACTTGTGTGTGTTGTCTGGTCTGTCTACAGAGGACACGCTGAACTTCTGGAAGGGCATCGCCGACGTGGGTCTGCTGGGTGAGGTGGTGACCAACATCAGCACGGAGCTGCTGGGGCTGCTGAACGGTGTGCAGCAGCGCAGGGAGCCACCAGGTGCCTTACAGGACACAGGTACGCACTGACGCTAATGTCTACTGGCTGCTGGGAGCTGCATCATCAAAGCAGAATATATGTGAGATGTAGGGCTCGCTTCAAGGTGCATAAACCAGAAACAAATGGAAAGAAAGAACAAATTCAGCTGCTGTTGGAAGCTGATAGATGAGAAACCAACACTAGAACGCTTTTAGAACAGCTGCTGTTGGTCTCTGTAAGATTAGTGACTGGATACTTGATGACTGATTGTTTACAACAGCTGAGTTTGTTCCTCCTTTCTGACTGACCATGTGACCCTTTGATTGATTGCCGCACTGATCCCAGATTCCTGTCTGGTAGAGGTGGCGGTGCTCAGTAACCTCGCCCAGGTGTTCGGCCTGCTCGACTCGGTCAAGAAGATCCTGGAGAGGAGGAAGCAGCAGACGGACCCCGGCCAGGAGCAGATCCTCAGCACGCTCGCCAGTGAGTACAGACCAGACACAAGGTTCTACGTCAGGAGCCTCCACACTGATCCTCTCGCAACATACTGCTCTTTAGTCTGCTGTCCATTGTTTGGCTCATGATTTATATCTCAGTCAACTGAGACTTGATGTTTTTTTCTTGATTTGTCATTATTTGGGTGCTTGAACAAGGTTTACAGAATTTACTCAATCATTTTTTTAAACACTATTTCTTGGGGTTTCTAAAACAATTCAGTTGATCTAAAGAAGAATAGTAAATAATCTCAATGAAACATCATTAGCTGGTAAAACTTTGAGTTTGAGAGTTTGAGTAGAGCTCAAAACTCAAAGATCTACTGATGTAAGTTGCCTTGAAACTTTGAATTTCCTCAACTTTTTGTTTTTACAGTGTAGGACATTTTAGCTTACTTCTTAAATGAGACAAAAAAAAGTGCATTCAGGCAGAATTTACAGGCTCTTGTTTTTTTCCTCTTATCAGTAAATCAATATACACATTTTAAAAATTTCTTCGTAGTGTTTTATCTATTTGGTGACCCAAATAAAATCTGTGGGGCCAAACTGTGGGTCACGGCCGCGTCTCTGGGGATGACTGATCTAATTAGTTAGTTTGATGTGTTGTTAGTTTTCCATGAAAATATTGATTAAAGAAAAGAAACACTAAGCTGCGATTAATGGATTATCGAATGATTATCGAATGATTATCAAATTAATCACCAACCATTTTGGTGATTAATTGATTAAATTGATTAATAGGTTTGAGTAATATTTTGAGGAAAAAGTTCTGATACCAGCTTCTTAAATGTGAATATTTTCTGGTTTCTTTACTCCTCCAAGAGAGTAAACTGAATATCTTTGGGTTGTGGACAAAACAAGACATTTGAGGACGTCATCTTGGACTTTGGAAAACACTGATCAACATTTTTCACCATTTTATGACATTTTATAGACCAAAAATTGAGGGAAAAAAAGTCAACAGATTAAATGAGAATGAAAATTCTTGTTAGTTGTAGCCCTAACGTAAGCTAACCTTGCTGTCATTACAAACACACGTTCGTTTGCCTCCTGATTACCTTGATTTTGCAGAAGTTGTGAGCGTGTCATTCCCCTGTTGCTCCCACATTTGGGTTCTGTGAGTAAGGTGCGCAGATCAAAGCAGATGTTGATAAAAGACAATAATTTTTGTGTTTTTTAAAAAATCTTCACGTTTTTGTCAAAATGTTCAGCACCCTCTTGAAGAGTAAAACCAGCAGTGTGTTTGAGACAGAGAGAGTAGGAGGGATGTGATTATTTAGCAGCATCAACATGTCAACATGTTGTTTATGCCCCAAACTACACTGTTGGTAACAAAAACAGCATCACTGCCAGCTCACATTTAATTAGCGAAAACTCACCTGTTCTGGTTAGAATTTGCACCACATGCAAATAATAATGAAAAATGAACTTTTCATTTTACCAGCCACTCAGTAGATTACCATGTTTTTTTTTTATAGCTGGAGAGTGAAGCAGATCTACCAGCCATTTGCATATTTTACCAGGATTTGAACTGGTGGCTGATGCTAATTTTGTTCCCTGTCTGCACTCATCAACACTTCACTGACATCGCCCTCTGTTAACACTCGAGTAATGACAGTCAAAGGTGAGAGCAGTCGTCTGCTTCCCATTAGCTCTTTATCACTTAGTGTAACAAGTGCATAAAACTTCCAGAGAAGTTAACTGCAACTCCCAAGATCCACCATCCACGCTTCTGCTGCAGCCTGTTGAAAGGCAAAAATCGATAGTTCTGAGTTGGTGTTCCCGACTTCCAATCTAAACACCCGAGTGCATCTGCTCTGGAAAACATGGACGCCCGCAGCAAACTCATGTTTGTACTGCGAGTTACTGAAATTCATCAGCAGCTGATTTAAAACCTGTGAAAACTTGGCTTGAAATAGTAAAAATGCACATATGACATCAACGTTTAGTTTCTCATTAAGCATCCACAAAGATCTGAGTGAACGGTGTGTTTCAGACACGTTCACTGATTTGTTTTGTCGTCACGCGGTGTTTTAGAATGGGGATCTGACGCTGCCGTCTCTGCTCTTTTTACAACCACCAGACTCCATGGACAAAAACAGTCTTAATACCTCGCAGAACACGGGACTTGTTGGAGTTTGTGTTTGTTAGTTAGTTTGTCTTATTGTTTGACTTCAGTTTGTTCGGGTCTGAACTAACGTTACTTGCTGCAGATGGAGGCAGCAGTAGACCAGCAGTCACCGTGTCCTGTGAGGGAGAATGTTTTTGTCAATGGAGTTTTGTGGCTGTGAAGAGAACAAAGACGGTGGCTTCAGTTCGCAATCGGTGAACTCTGTCTAACAGCAAAGTAAAGCAAAGAAAATGTTCTAATATAGCGTACGCTTGAACCGATATTGATTTAGGCGGCAGGTTAAATCGGTGTTTGTGTTAAAGGAGTGATATAACGCTGTTGAGTTGGCTCAGACTCAGACAGAGCAGCTGCAGCAACGGGAACAGAGAAGTTTTGTTGCGCCCACATAGCAACTGACATGTCTGTTTGTTTGTTTGTTTGTTTTTTGTGATTGTTTTGTTGAATAATTGCTTTCTTTTTGTAATAAATCTCCGAACACAAACTCCAAATTCAACACCAGTGCAGGAAAGTATACAAAAACTGAGATGACAGTATTTTGAATATGGATTAAATCTGATGTGTACTATTATGTACATGACCCTAAATTACAGGGTTAGATGACTATAGTGGACGTGTGTTTATTTCTTGCCGAGTTTCCAACATGGAATTCTGACTCGAATGACTGTTCGGTTGCACTTTTCCATGTCTAAGGTTGTTGTTGTTTTGAGTACAGTGGATTGCAGCATAAAAATTCAGTTATGTGCTCCAACAGTAAGAAGAAATTGAAGATTTGTGTTGAGAAAACTGACTTTACAACTGACTGACTAAATCAGTTTACTTTTAGATTCCATGGAACAAACTAAACCACTGCATTAGGGTGTCTTGTTCACCAATGCAATATTAAAGCAGTTTGATCTGTTAGTTATCTGACTGGCTTCTAACATGTATTTTATATCTGTCATGCAACAGTCATATTTTGTGCATGTATTATGTACAACATCTGTGAACACACTTTGCTGTGAAATGCTTCCAAAAGCAAATATCTTTTCAGACAAAAACCAGTTTCAGTCCTGCTAATTAATCATGTTAAGTGTGATTATCATCACTGTGTGCTGCAATAACCTGAACTCACTTTTAAAGTATGAAAAATGCTCTATTATACAGATTAGGAAAAAGTGTGAGTTTATGTTCTCACAGTGTTTGAATACTAAATATGAAAAAGTTAAGATGACATTTGTATTGAGTCAGTGTTGTGCATGTTTGCAGATTGGACTTGACATTTACTGGTTTTATTGTGTCCGCCATCTCTGAAAAATATTGATGTTAAATATCAATGTTAGGACGTGCAAAATCTGATTGTAGAAAAATGTATGAATGTGAAGTACTCACTGATCAATGCACTGCAAAAATATAATCAGATTGTCTTGTTTTAAGCCAAAACATCTGCAAATGGGGGAAAACTAGCTTATAAATCTGTCCACTTAAAGACCATAATGGGCTTAAAACTAGAGTTGCAACGATAGATTATGAATTGATAATTAAATTAATCTGCAACTATTTTGATAATTGATTAATCAGTTGAGTTTCTTTTTTTTCTTTTTTTTTTTTTGCTCTTCTCTGACAGTAGGAGAAAAATGACAAATACTTCACTTATTTAAGAAATACTTACTTAAAATGAGAAATTTTGACTCTTAATTGAGTTTTTATCTCAATTTAGCTTAAAAAAAGTTTATAAAAAACATTTTCTTGAAACAGAATATTTTGGTTTCTTGATTGAACTGACTAAGAATCTATGCTGCAAACTGAGATTAATTTATTCAAAAAACATAATTAAAACAAGTGACTTTGTCTTAAATTGAGGTAGAAGCATTTTTAGTTTTAGGATTTTTATTAAAACAGTTGGGAGAAAAAAAAACAGCTGCTTCAATTAAAAGTACTGACAACACTGAGTCCATCATTCAGGGAATCTCGGTGCTGTATATCTGCTGGATGTCTAGTTTTCTGGAAGTAATAACAATCTTTCATATTTTAATATCAGATAATGTGGATGCTGCAGGACGTGTCTGCGTCACTGAACCAAACACATCTCTGTGCATTAGTTTGTATTAAGAGCTGAAAATGTCCTCAGAAACTTTTTGAGCTCTGCTGTCTGCCGTACATTTTTCTAATGGCTCATGTTAAACTATAATGTGTTAATGAGCCATGCAGTAGTCGACCGCGGTTCTTTTAATAATGTGAAATGTGAAGCAGCAGGTTCTGTTTGCCATACAGTCTGATGCACTCACACTCGTTGACAGCAGGGGGGCAACGGATCATAGCTGGCCTGTACGTTTCTCCCCCCCATGGACTAAATGTGACCATCATAGCATGAGATACAGTTTTACTGTCACTGTTAGTTTTTAAAGTAATAAATCCCTCAATCTCGGCTGCAGAGTAAAAAGACGAGACAGTGAAAAGATGAGACAGATGTGCGCTGTGTGTTACTCTGAGGTGCTGCGCTGTGGGACACAGAGTCTTTTAAAAAAAAGAAGGAAGCGGGGCTGATTTAAAAGCCGCCACTTTCACCTCCATCGAGTGAAATCCTGATCGTGATTTTGGGCTTTTTCAGTGGTTTAGCTGAGAATCTGGACATGCTCGTCGCAGATGGATAATAAAATTGTCATGTTCATTGTAACTTCAGTGATGTCTGCTGCTGCTGCTGCTGCTGCTGCTTTCCCTCTGACACACAGCTGTCACTCACAGGAGCAGCCTGCAGCCTGTCTGTGACACATCCTTCAGTGTTGATTGGCTGTTACTCCTGATGTGTAATCAATCATAGTGATTTGGGCGGGACATGAGTGAGAATTATTGTACTTTATAGAGTGTATCTATTACGTGTATTTTATGTATAATAATAACAATAATAATTGTAATTGTTGTTATTATTATACACTAGAACATTTTATTGATGCAAAAAATGATCTGATCTGTGACTCAACACTGATATGATCCACCTGACAGTGAAAAAAAATAGAAATCAAACTTTAATTGGTGTCATAAGATAGTTAAATTGGGAAGATGTGGAACTGATCTCAGTCTTTAAATAAGAAAAACAATCTTGTTCCTCTGCTGGGATATCTAGCTCAACATTAACTGTAATATCTTAGTAAGACAAAGTTAGATATATTTTCTCAAAATGAGTTGTTTTTTTTTTTTGACAAACAACAAGACTTCTCTTCTTTCCGTTCTCTGCAGACCTGGAGGTGCAGTTGGAGGAGCAGAAGAAGCAGCAGCAGATGCGAGCTCTCCTGTCCTGCCCTCAGCCCGCCAAAAACAAAACTCCCACCAAGCGCCAGACCAAGCGGCCTCGCCTACAGAGGCCCGCCTCCACCACCACCCTCCTGACCTCCCCCATCAACCAGCAGGCGGCCCTGCAGCCGCAGCAGTTCACCGTTCTCTCCCCGATCTCTCTAACCTCCGTGGGCCAGCCGTTCACTATGGCGGGCCTGCCCATCGCCAGCCTCGCTCAGTCCTCCAACACGGTCACCCTGCTCCCCGCCGGCTCGCAGCTCTTCACCCGCTACATGGTGGCCGGAGACGGGAAGACGGACACCATCACCTTGCACCCGTCCTCGGGCCTGACGCTGGTGGGCACCACCGCCATGCAGGACTCCAGCCAGCTGGGCACGATGGTCAGCCCCTTGGAGCTGGTGCAGCTGAGCCAGCAGGCCGGCGGGACGGAGGTGGTGCCCATAGAAGGCCAGGTGGTGGACGGCACCATGCTGGTGCAGCAGGAGGTGATGCAGGGCGAGGTGGAGGCCGGCCAGGAGCACACGGTCATCGAGATCAATCCGGCGCCCATGGACCAGGCGGTGGGAGTGATGGAGCTGCAGCTGACCGGGGAGTCGGGCAGGGACGGCACCGCCATGATGGTGCAGAGCGGGATGGAGGTGACGATGGCCACGGGGGCGGAGGAGACGCAGTGCCAAATGCAGGAGGCGCAGACTGAGGGGGTTCAGGGGCTGCAGCTGGACGCCAGCGGACAGTTGTCAGGGGTTCAGATAGTGGTGATAGGAGACAATTCTCAGGAAGAAAATAAGGTCAAATGAGACAGATTGAGTCCAGCAGAGCAGGTACGGACTCACACTGAGCCGCCACAGACTCATCAGACTGTAAATACACACACACACACACGCACACACACACACACACACACACACACACACACACACACATACACACACTCTCCAAATACACACACTGCCTGGGCCTCACACCAGGCACTAGGGTAGCCATTTCTCCTTTTTTCGGTGTGTGTGTACAAGCTCCTTCAACTCCTTGATGAATTTTCTTGAAACAAAGAGGCATCACAACAGAGAACATACTGTAAGCTTCAGTTCATTTTGTATTTAAAGGATCATTCCACTTCATTACAACTTGGGTCAGATATTTGTGCTTTTGGCTGTCGTTTCCAGCTGTAATAACATCGTACTCACCAAGTTCATTACTGTCAGCATTTCTAAAAATAATAATCAGTCAGATCGGTTTTTAACAAATCTCCACATTAGTCAAACTTGTCTGTTAAAAAACCTCCATCACAGTTTGAGCTAATGTACTTACCGTAGTTGTGTGCGCTCAGTTTTTCTGTACAACGATGGATTATTACCAACAGTTTGAGTGTGCACACTTTCAGGTTGAAGTCCAATTAAAAAGGAGTACACCAGAGTTTCCTAAAACTTGACCTGAGCCGTGAGGAAACAGTATGATTCAGCAAAAAAGAAAAAATCTGAATTATGGTTTTTATAACTTTTCAGGGATACTGAGTTAGAGCTTAAATTTGTCATCAGTCAGTCGTCACCGACCTATCTCCTCACTCAGTCTGTGGGTGCTGTGCTCATATTGCTGTTGCTGCCAAATAATTAACGTCTAACAAAAAAAGAGCTGGACAGTTTCCTCATATAAGGTGGGTGAGATTAAAAAGGCCTGCTGTGCGTGTTTTATCTCTAAATGTTCAACATACATGAAATCTACAGTGGATTTTGTTCACGATGGTGGTCCACAACAAGGTTATCAATATAAAAATGATTTATAGTGCAAAAAAACTTAAGGACCCCCTGGTTTAACCATTTGATTTTCCTTTTCTTTTCTTTTTTTTAACAACATAACAGCTTTGCAATTTATTCTTTCAAGCAGAAAAACAAATTGCACAGAACTAAAATAGACAAAGAAAAGCTATAAAGTAGAACAAAGACAAAAAGCAGTGCAGATAAAATATGAATAATAAATAACATATACAGTATACATTTTTTGAACATACATAAACAACAAAATAGGTCAAAATGTCAACATGAATTCACATAAATTCATCCAAACAAATCATATTGCAATTGCAGTATCAGTCAGAACAGTCAAAATGAGATCTTTTTCAAAACTGTTGGAAGTCAGCTGTGGAGTCAGGTGACCTTTGTCGTCATGGTGAAACTGATGAAGTTCGATTAGGTTTAGGCACCAAAACTACTCGGTCAAATTTAGGAAGAGATTGTGGTTTGGGGTAAAATAAGTATCTAACTTGTCTACGCAAGTTAGCTTCCAACATGTGTGTGGTGGTAAGTACCTGATGTATGTGACATAAATGAAGTTTTTTACACAGGACACCAACAGTGGCTTCCTGTTGGTGAAATACACAAAAATTTCATGAATTCTAATGTCTATAAATATTTTCCTAAATGGCACTAGCCGTGCGGTGTTCAAAGCAACAAAAAATACATTTGAAAAATTCTGAACCAGTGTCTCTTTCTAATAAAGTAGTTCCTGTATAAAACTGCTCACAACAAGTTCTCTGGATTATTTTGAGTAACCAGGTCAGAATTTTTTGGAAAGAGACGCTGGTTTTGAATTTTTCAAATGTATTTTTGTCGCTCTGAGCACCACTAAGCTGAGTGCCATTTAGTCCCAGTATACTGGAGAGAAGGCAGACATCTCTATGGTCGGTATCTCCAAAAAACTCTGCAACCCACACCAAAACTTTCTAGGTGCACAAATTACTCTCCAGGCCAGGGGTAAAATATGTATTTTTGATTTTGGGGTGAACTATCCCTTTAGCAAAAACAATAGCATTAACGTCTGGGAATGAGTGTGTGGTTTAGCTGATCTGGCTGAACTGTCGCCTTGTTCACGACATGCCTGACTGTCCGTTTGCTGCGTCAGATTTCATTAAAGAGACATCACCGTGTTCCCAGATCCCAGTGATGACTCTGGTCAGTACGATGTCATGAAAACGGGACAGAAACAGTGGCTGAAACTGCAAAACCCTGAGTTGTAAAGACCTGTAATGATCCTCGAAGCCTCCATGAACAACCCCGAGGACAAAGAGAAGGCAGTGTAACTCTGAAGTCTCCCTGCAGGGCTTTAATGGTGCTGATGGTTCATCACTTCACGTCCTCTTATACACTGACTCAGTAGCGGCAGGCCGAGCCCTCCGCTGCTGATCAGACTTCTTCTTACCAGTAACAGTGTTGGTGTCACTCGAGGCTGGGATGAATTGCACTGTATTGTGTAGTATTATTGTTTTTGCACTGTGTGTCGTCCTTCTAGGACTTTAGGAAGATGTTTTTGCGACGATGCCTGCTCTCTGAACATTTCTTTAGAATGTGGCCACCCTGCTGAGTGTGCAGAGTGGTTCTTCTGTACGTAGTTAAACTCCTCACTGGAAATGCATCGCTTATGCACTTACTCTCTCAGCGGTTTCTTACCGCTTGATTTCATTCACAAACTCCATTTCTTTCTTTTAATGCGATCATCTCTTGCTTTATCTCAGTATGATCGGAAGTGTGAGCTGCTGGGCTGATTGTTTAAGTCGATATATAAAAGAACATATATATATATACTTAATGTCCAACTTGGTATGCCTGTATTTTACACTTGTAAAGTAGTGTCATATTTATTAGTTTCAGACTGAGGAAGAGATGGGCCTCTCTGCTCAAGGTGCAAACATGGATTAATTTATGCTCTTGGCTGTAGTTCACATCAACAAAGACCTGTTCAAGACTTGTGCATTTCCAGTAATTTAATTTAACAAATGAGGGTATTTGCATACTGACTTTGTAATGTGTTTTAATATCCGATTAAAACTGAAAAAACAAGTGTGGGTGCTTGCGTCCAGGGTGGTGGTTAGCGCTGAACCATCTGGAAAAGACATCGAATGTGTTTGTAATTTGTGATATCAGAGGGAATGCTGATTTTTTACAGCATTATACTCATTTTCTTTGAAAAGCATTCGATGATTGTGGGGTGATTTTTGTTTTCTTAAGTCGAGAATATGACAGGACGTCTGCAGCACGACAATATTTAATTTAAAATGCTATTTTGCCACATTTTGCCTTCAACAAATGTTGCACATCCTGCAGATTTAAAAATTGCATTCGGCCATTTTGCAGTTTCTATAAAACTTTGATTATCTGTTCAGCCCTACTACAGGTCCTTTTAAAATGTCAGATTTGACACAGCCCTGCCACTGGCTGCGGTATCACAACGTCCGTTATCTATGTCCGTTGTCTAAGTCCCTGGGAAACAAGAAAAACCTCCAAGCTGCAACCGTACACACTTAAAACGGCAAATTTGCGCCCAGGACGCTAATGGTACAAATGTAAACAAGCTAACAGCTGTTAGCTTTTCTTTTGCAGGGATGAAGTCATTTTAATAACCAGAACTTGCCTCCTGATGTGCAAATGTTCCACCAAAACAAGTTCCCCCTAGACACTATTTTGCAGCAGCACCATCGCTGCATCCCGGGGCTTAGCGCCGTCCAAGAAGTTTGTGATTGGTTTAAAGAAAATTTCCCTTATAGCAGAATGTGCATGTGTGGAGCCAGAGCTTTCTCCAGCACTGGGCGCTGTGTAGAGACACATCTGATAAAAGGCCGTAAAAAGTCATAAGTAGCAGGGCTGCAACTAATGATTATTTTCTGAGGTAATCGATGAGTGATTTGGTCTGTAAAATGTCAGAAAAGGCTGAAAAATATCACGGTTTTCCAAAGCTTAAGTTGATGTCCTCAAATGTCTTGTTTTTTGCCCACAGAGAAGCAAAGAAACCAGAAAATATTCACATTTGAGGAGCTTCAATCAGAGAATTTGGATATTTTTTTTAATTAAAAAATGACAATTAATCGATTGGCTATCAATAAATAACGGATGAATCGCTGCAGCCCTAGTAAATAGTGTTAAATTCTGTTTTGGAGGGTCTTGTTGAAAGCTGTAAGAGAGGTCTAAAGTTCACTCCAAGCACAAACTGCCTGAACCATGTAATCACTGATGAAATCAAGACTTCAATTCAAGCTTGGTTTTACTTTCTAACTCACTTTAAGCCTTTTTTCCCCAGTGCATGTTTCATGTTTTATCCATGTTATTGCACTTGTCAGTCCCACATTGCGTGGTCCTTTACACACTCCCTATTGAGAATATCAATATGAGGAACGATATTTGTTAAATAACTTGTAGGGAACATTGTCGGGTAAATAAATGTCCAAGTTTATCAATATTAAGGTAAAAGACGAGCTGTAAAAAGTTAATTAGTTTAAATTTGATTGAAATCACAATATGGCCTGCCTATTATTTGCCATTTTTGTTTAAGGCAAAATGTGTGTCAAAATACCATTTTAAATGAAATATTCTTGTAGAGAGAGATGTCCTGACCAACACATCACATTCTACAGACTCAAGAAAATGTCTGTTTGGCACAGATCCCTGCAAGACTCGCATCATAATCATGTTAATATGCTTTTCAGTGAAAATGAGAATGATCTAAAAATGATCTTCTCCTTCAATATTGCAAAATCCTTCCTTAACTTGTCAGGTGACCTTTGTTGTCCTGTTGACTTTCATTGTGAAACTACTGAGGTTTGGTCAGGTTTAGGCACCAAAACCACTTTGGATTAAATATTATATTAAGTGCATTATGTAAGTTATCTTAGGTACACAAGTTAAAATAAGTCAACGTTCATATTCATTCTAACAACAGACTGTCTGTGGGCTGAATAAGACGATGACATTTAACCTCCCTGTTTATTTAAAAGCTGAGTATAAACTGTGAAACAGAGAAACACTGCAGTAATACAGCCTGCATGTAAATGAATTCCTGCGTAGAAATATGGGAATTCTACCGGCCGCGGACTAAACTGGTGTGAACTGCCACCCCACCACCAAAAAACTCATCTTAAAAGCATTTAAGTGTGCAAAAGCATAGATGTTTACAAAGATCCTTCAGTTAACTGTCGTAACTCAGAATAACATTTGACATAGCAGTAAGATTAATATATATGTAAAATCATCATTTATGGGGCAGATCTTTGATGTGTCTGAAAGTTCAAACGTTTATTTTGTATTTTCTTTATAAATCATCGATCTTTCTTTAATGTAAATAATTTCATGTCATTACTGAAAAAGTTTGAGTGGATGGGCTGGGACTGATTTTAGCCACGCCCCTACACATCTGACCAGGAAGTATGTCTGTGTCCCTCTGTCTCATGTCTCATGGCTGCATGGTGAGTAGTCTGGTGCCTCCATTTTAAAGTCAATGTGTCACCACCAAACACCAGTTGTCTGCAGGTTAGCAAACTTTTGTGGGTGTTATTTCAGACAAATCTAGTTTTATGTTTGTGCAACAGTTCAGAACTGTGCCAACTGACCATGTACATCTTTGAGATCAGCTCAAAATGATATGAAATTGTCACAATCTAAACAGTCATTTAGGTTGTGAGAAGCTTGTGACAAATGGGATCATTTCATTCTTTATTTTGGGGAAGCAAACACAATTTTAGCCCAGTTATGCAAATGAGTCAGTATAACCCTTCTGATTACTTGTTATATTATTGTGTTTTGGTGGTGACAGATTTTGGGAAAGGACATACAATACAATGTGAGAACTAACTGCACAATTACTAGAAATGTTATGGATAGTTACATGCTTATTTTAAGATGTTACTACTCTGACTTTGAACCAATTCTGTAGCGTGGACCTGCTCACAAGAGTTATTCTTATATTTTCACATGTAGATAAGATATTTATTTATTAGTCCCACCACAGCAGCAAAATGAATAGCAAAAATTTAAAGAAGCATCAATAAAATATGAAATATAAGCAAGACAAAATATTCAAATGTATGAACAATTTAAACATGAGGAAATATATTGAAAAAAAAATTGGAAATGTCAACATGAAGAAATATGAAAAATGAACTATTTAAACTTGAGGAAAAATTTTTAAAAAAATGAAAATTTTAAACATGAGGAAATATTTTTAAAAATGTAACAATTTAACATGAGGAAACATAATGAATATGAACCATGTAAACACAAGGAAATACAAAAAATAGCAGTATACAACAGGAACAGTATATACACTATGAACAGAATCAACTGTTGAATTTACTCCATTGTAGAGCAGGAATATTGATATTGCACATAGAATGAGGATGATGCACCTGATTATTGCACACTGAAAGTAAAATTCACCTGAGTGAATTCTCAGTATGACATTTGACGTGTCATTCAGCTTGCTTCATACATATAGACTCCCTGGTTGTGTCAGTGTTTGTCCACCAGAGAGCGCTGTGAGCTCACTGCACTCCGGCCTCAGACCGGAGACGAGCTCCAGCTGCATTAATAGATGCTGGAAATAATCTCTGACTTCTCCGTGTGTCAGGCTTATTGCAGTCTGCGGTGTAATCTGCACCGTCATGGCTGCTGTCCGTGATGGGCAGGCCTCTGCGGAGGCTGAGCCATGCTGACATGGCACCGGGGCTCCGCTGGTTATTACATCTCCCTCCTCTTGTAGCCTCTAATACTCCCAGACAGGCTGTGCGAGGGGGGCTGGCAGGAGGATTTGGGTTATACAAGCTCGAAAACAGGCTCGTACACAAACCGGAGGGGGCTGAAACGGAGACCTGCTCGTAGGTGTAGGCGCGGAGCACAAAAGGGAAAACATCCCGGCTGAATGTGAAGGCGCCGGGGGCTGGGCGAGGGCTGGAGCGGTTGAGAAACCGAAGCGCAGGGGTCATTGTGTGGTGGAGGAGGAGAGGATACGCTGTCCGTAGACGGCAGATTGGGTTTCTTCACATGTTGTACACGAGACAAAGAAAACAGGAGCGGCAGAAGCATCGGTTACATGACTCGAGCACTCCTCAGAGGGTGAAAGGCTGCTGAAAGAGAGGCCGACACGGCTGACATTTTGTCAGTATCACCCCGGCTGCAGCAGGTTTAGCTGAGAATAGATCCGGGAGCGTGACATGTTGCAGTCAGTATATCTTCCAGGCAGGACGGCTCGCAGCTTGGCTCTATCTATAGCATCACAGGAGGCTCATAAACAAACTGTCGTCATATCTCGGCAGATTAAACACACGCTCGACACGAAAATGGAGCGAGACACACTGAGAAACCATGTCTGGAGCTGGTTTTGAATCATTATTCTTTTAAAGTTTTCAAATTATATATAATTTATGCATTTATTCTGCATATACTGACTCCAAAGATGACCTGATAATGAACAGGGACTGTTGAACACACCATCACGAGGGTCTTTCAAGCTGAGATGAAAAAGGCCCACATCCTCGGTCATATTGTGCACCTATTAGGGACCAAGCAATGAGTTTTAGCTGAAAAAATAGTTTTTTATTTACTCTCCATACATGCAAAAACAATATAGACCAAGAACGTATTAACTAGACCTGTAAAAGATATAAATGTAAGTATACTCAGTACAGCAACTAAAACTAATACAAAGCGAAGACTAACTTAACCCAAATCCCCCCCAATGATTTGGCATCACATGGTTTGGCCTGATGGGTCGGCCCCAGGATTTAAGAACCTCATGCTGCCATCCTTTGGACTCTGAGCCAGGGTTGCCAGGTCTGCAGTTTTTTTCCGTGGAATTGGGCCACTTTTGAAGTATTGCCACAAGATGAATTTCTTGTCCTCTGATTGAGTGGACCTATTCTGCATTAATGATATCTACAAATACACATCCATATCAGCACATACACACACACACACACAGACCTGGCACAAGTCACATGCACATCCACGTAAACACACAAGGGCTGGGTAAAAAAAAAAAAAAAACGTGGATCGATGTGTGGTACAGTCCGCCGTTTTAATCCCGTTAGTCTCTTGTGAGCAGCCATGGCGCGAAATACCAGAGCACAAGTTTTAGTGTGTTGGTCAGGTCATGTTTAATAAACAGTATTTTTAACAAAGCACTACTGAAATAACTGAAAATATCCCCCAACCAGATTGATATCGAATTGAATCGACCTTGTGAATCAAATCAAATCGATTTGGGAAATCTGAATCAATAGCCAGCCCTAGTAAACACACAAATACGTTGTACCTGTGCTCTCCGCCTGCCGGCGTGGGTTCTATTAGCCACTGGGCTGGTTTTGTCACACAGGCCTGGGAACCCTGCTCGGAACTCTGAAAACAACAGCCTCCAACAAATGCAAAGGAAGGGTCATTCAAGATGGAATTCCAAACCACAGTGACCACTAAACTGAGTTACCTTTTCATCAGTTATGGAGCGTTTTTTGTTGTGAAAAGAGTAGATTTTATTCCCATGTTCATTCAGTTGACTTGTGTGTAATAGGAGTCTCTGTGAGCCTGTGAACTCTCCTGCTCCTCCTGTCTCTCCTTCAAAGTGTGTTAATCAGCTGCTGTAGATGCTTGTGAAGTTCACAGACTGATGACATACAAACATGGGTTTGCTGCAGGCGTCATGTTTTTCTTGCAGCAGATCAACTGTGATGCATTTAGATTGGAAGTCGGGAATTCTGACTTCCGACTTGCAGTAGATTGCAGCATCATCCTTCAGACGCGCCCGTTGCTCCTCCAGGAGAGGACAACCCCCCCCCCAACAACCACAGTAACTCAAGACGAAGAAACAAATCATTCATATAACTGAAAAAGTATTAACATGTGCGCTCTCCATTTAAACAACGAAAGGTCACATATGCAAAATACACTTTTTGAAATATGCATCCCTGGTGTCTCTAAAGACAAACAAAATATGAGAAACTGCCATCTTCTCTATTTTTTTCCTTGCTCCGCCTCTCGGAAAATCTGTGTTCAAGAACGCCAGTCAGATTTGCCTCCACTTATGATGTCACCAAGGGCTTAGCACCGCCTCTGGAAAGCTGAGTGGGCGGTGCCTGCTTCCCTGAGCAGGGAGCTGACCAATCAGAGCAGACTGGGGGTTTTTTTTGGAAGGGGGACAGAGTGTGAATAGAGGGACTACAAAAATGGCCAGCATAAGAAAAATAATGTGTTTTATGAACATTAAAGCCTGTAAACCTTTTCTATTAGAACCCCCAAATAAAAATATGAACCCAAAAATGAGCAAAATATGTATTTTTTTAAAAAGCAAATAAACAGAATCCAAATCAAACGAACTGTAACATTGTAATCACAATTTTTGGAAAAAGTAAAAAAGGAAAAGGGGGAAAAAAAGTAATGCAAAACCGCTAATTTCCACTAATCGCCTCGCATATTGCAATCACAGTTTCAGTCAAAACAATCACAATAGGATGTTTTTACTAAATCATGCAGCACTAAAATGAACCTGTGTGGGCAGGAATGAGGTCAAAGTGTAGAAAGTACAGACATTACCATGTGTGGCTGTTGTCATCACACACAAAACATGATGTGCTTATGTAGGCTTGAACCATCTGATGTGAACCAATGACGTCATGACATCCATCCATCAATCAATCTTCAACTTTTAACAGAGCTTAGCTTCGATTAATTTGTTACCTAGCTAGCAAGAGCGTGGTGTGTCGGTTTATGACACGCCCACTTTTCAACATTCTAAATGGAGTCTTTATATTTGTTTGTGGATTTTTTTTTTTTTTTCAAAGTCATCAAACTGTCTGATCTTTTTCTTTTGGTCATTTTTTCCATCAGCGTTGTAGAACCCTGAATACTTCCTCACGCTGCTTCTCAGAGGCTTTGATGTCGTGATTGTCCATAATCAGCACGGCTTTGCTTGTTCAAGCTTTATGCTTTTGAAAGCCAGTGCCAAATATTTTTGAGGTTGAATTGCTTTTATGCTTTGTTGATGCAAATCTCCCAACAAGAAACCAGACCTCAGTTTACTCAGGAGCTGCGAACAAAACAGTGAAATGTTTTGATCCATTTGGTCCAAGTTGCATTTGGAGAAGAGTCTAAAAGTCTAAAAGAGCTGCGTGATTGAATTATTTTATCCCACTCGTGTTCTTGGAGATAAGAGACAGTCAGTCATGTTGAATCTAATGCAGATACTCTATGGGCGTGAACTGAATGTGGCGTCAGTTCTCCTTAATACATCCATGATTTACACATAAACACACAAATTAGAAATCGTCAAATGCTTTAGTTTGCAGAATCCTACAGCAATCTATCTGACATTCAGTATTATTGCCTTCTAAGTTGACATGGCTAACGTTAGCAAGGAGTCATATTTCTGCACAGCTAACAAATGTAAATCCAATATTCATTCTCTTTTTATCTCTCATTTGCTCTCCACCAACTCATATCTGGAATATCTGGCTCTTTTGCTAATAGCTAACTTTGTCTGTCTGCCGTTTGGTGCCGGACTGGTCACATACATTTGGTTTATTGGAGCTTTTCTGTTGAAAACATCAGCATGCTAACATGTTCACCATAACAATGCTAACGCACTGATGTTTAGCAGGTAGCCTATACTGCTATTCGGGCTGGGCGATATGGCTTATATCTAGATATACACATTTTCTGTAAAATAACATGCTGTTAATTCTCAAGTAGTGCGATCATAAGATGATGTGATGTGCTGTAAAATTAAGTACCCAACAGTTTATAAAGTAGTTAATTGAACATTGAACAGCATTAAACATCCACAGTAGTAAAATGCAACATACACATGAATGCAGCAGTAATATTAACCCAGAGACATCAGATATAATAGTAAAACACTGACAGGGACCATTTTGCTGCACTTTTACTTTTGATACTTTATTTTTTGCTATAATACTGAAACAATTTTACCTTAGTAAAGTTTAGAATGCTGAACTTTTACTTGTAGTTTAGTATTTTCACCATGGGACTTAAGTAATGGACTTGGATTACACAGCCACTGCACCTTACTGGCCGAGCCCTCTTCTTTAAGGAAGGCGGGCTTGTAGGTAATGTGTGTGACGGAGGTCTAGAGGTGTTTGTTGTGAAAGTTAGCTAACTAATTAGCCGCTACAAGTCAGGCTAAAGACAGTTAAAACAGCCTAAAACAAGAGGTCTTCTATATAGTTTTGAAAGCAAGAAGCCGCAGGTAGAACAACAAACGCCATCAGGCGACTGATCAGGGGGGGAAAAAAATTCACAATTGCTCAAAGTTGCTAACTAGCTAAGTTAGCTTTCCACGGACCAGCTCTGCTGTGAAGAGTACAGGAAGATACTGAGGTAACGTTACATAAACAGGGACTTTTTATTTCCTTTCTGCACACAGTCTTTCACTATTATACTGCGATCGGAGCTGATCTACACACTGACTGAAGTGAAGCACCTGCCCCTCAGCAAAACTAAACGATGACTATCATCTGCTATATCACACATTAATTCATACTTGAATATAACAAATATCATTTAAATTTCCAGCCTTAACTGTTATAAAGTATACTATGTTCACCATCTTAGTTTAGCCTGTTCGCATGCTAACTTCTGACAGCTAGCACACAAACAAGGTGAAGCTGAGGCTGGTGGGAACATCAAAATTAGTTTCATTAGCAAAATGTGATGAATTTTGTATTTGACACTAGAGGAAAAGTTAAGGGATCACCACAGTTATTAACTAAAGTTATAGCACAAGATTAGCCAAAATAAACTTTAGATGGGAACTTCAGGGTCAGATCATAATTCTCTGTGGCTTTCTTAGTCACATCTTTCACATTATACAGTCATTTGATCCATTGTTAATGTAAAATAATGATTAATTCAGCTGAAAATGTCAAACATTCTCTAGTTTCAGCTTCTCAAATGAGGGGATTGTCTGCTTCTCTCTGTTTTATATCGCTGCAAATTGAATACATTGTTTTTTTTGGACTGTTGGTCAGAGAAAATGAGCAATCCGAAGGCGTCATCTTGTGCATTTTTCATCATTGTACCAATGAAACAATCTGTTGATTTTGAAATATTTGCGAGGTTTGCTGGTTTGAAAAATAATCTTCCAACAAAGAGTGCTAATAACCATTAGCGGCAGCCCTAATTTAAATGTGAGGAAACAAGAACTGTGGTTACCCAGGCCTGTTTTTAGAGTGTGTGAGCAGCTCCTTAATGCTTAACAAAGCTGGATTTAAACTTTCTTATCAGTCTTAAATGCCAATTACAGAGCAGCAGTAATGGCCGGAGCTGCTCCCAGTAGATTCCACAGACCGGCTTCACCCCCGCTTTTATTCCCTGTGGAACGTGGTGTTCTGATGTAATATTATACAATTCCTGGGTAACAAAATCTCTCAGAATTTAAAAAAATATAGATAGACAGCAGTTCCTCAGTGCCTCTTGGGGTTGCCAGATCACAAGGTTGCCAGGTGCAGCTGTAGGGCAGAGCGAGGCAGGTGCAGAATAAAAACCTTTGCCACTGTCAAGTAAGATAACACAAGTCTAGTGGCCCAGAGAGCATGAAGTGTTCCTCACACCATCCGCTTCAGAAATATACTGGAGATTTTGCTGTTCTGAGAGTCTGACAGGAGTGGGTCAAAATGTTAAAGGTTCATTCTGATTAATTACAACTTGGGTTTAGTTTTTTTTTTTAGTTTTGATCATTATTTAGAAGTTATGATGATATTGTACTCATTAAAATAATTTCTTAGATTTGAGATTCTTAAATTTAGGGTAAAATTGAAATAAATAAAAAAACATCAATAATAATGCCTCATTACTTCGGTGAGAACAGTGTTCTTAAAACTGAAAACAATGGCCAAAATTACTCACCTTGCGAGGCGGCTGGATTCACAAGATCACGAATCCATTTTGCAGTGGCGTGGCCAATCAGCGTCTTAGGATGGACTGCCAGCAGCTACAAGTGTGGTTTTAGGTGTGACGACAGCGAGAAGCGTCATCTCAAATAAATAGTGGTGGCTCCCGAAGAGTAGAGATGCACCAGTACTACTTTTTTTTTTTAATGCCGAGTATGAGAATAACCACTCACCTTTGGGTACTGAGCTTCGGCAAGAGTTTGATCTGACTGGTTGAAGTTGGCTTGTGTTAGACGTGATAGACACATGGTTCGTCCAATCACCTGTCAAGTGCCTGCCCTTTTCCAAAAAGTTTTGAAGGACGACTTCCAGATAGTTCTGACTAACAATCCACCTGGTGAGTCGTTTGTCCCCAACATGGCACTGTAAGAACATCCATGAAAAGTCGTGCAAAGTCCAAAATGGACAGGGCTCATCCTCTGGGGTCATGAAAGTCTTAAGTTGACCTTTCATCTACATAAGTGGACATTTTGACCTGATGGTCCAGCGGGGGCCTGCAACCTGCGGCTCTCGGGGCGTGTCCATTGTCTCCCTGTGGCTCTGGCAAAAAAATTGTATGGAAACATTTTAATTTTAATTTTTATATTTTCAAGTACCAAGTAAAGTAAAGTTCTATGACCAATTTTTGAAATACTTTTTTTTTTTTTTTTAAATTTCTATAACTTAAAGATTGAAGTATCTAAAGAAGAAATGTAAATCATCTCAACTAAAGGTTATAGTTAAAAGTTTATTTCAATAGTCAAAAAGTCTGAGTTTGGCTCAAAACTCAAAAATCTACTGCAGTACATTGCTTTAACATTTTGAGTCATTGCAACTGTTTTTAAATATGCAGTCTAGACACAAAATTAAATTCTTTTGTGTAATGATATTATATTTAATATAATTATAATAATATAATATGACTCAGTGCCTTGTCCTCTTCATTTTGGCGGTGACTAGTCTTGTTGAGTCTCGATGAGCTCCCTGTGGATACTGAAGAGAGAATTTAATAGTTGCAGTTTCAGACAGATTGTTTTCTTTTTTGGCCAAAAATGTCTCTTCTGTTTGTAAAGGTTGCAGACCGCTGTGCTCGAGGAACGAGCAAGGAGAGCAAGTATGTTTCATGGCATTTGTCTATTTTGTTTTAACATTCCTGCAGAACAAATGCAAATTTTGGCTCAAGTCAAAATCCAAAAACATGAGAATTCTTTCTCTTTGGACCATAAACATCTGAAGTCAGGTCGTATGTTTTCAACACAATGCATTAAGGCTTATACATGCCCAGAGACAACAGATGAAAATTAGCAGTATGCTGTAGCTGGTGCAGTATATATATATATTTATAGTACACTGTCCCTGTTTGAAATAAGTAAAGGACCTGATGGCGGCACTAGACAAGAGGACAAATTGTCATCAGGAAGACTCATCTAGTGGGGAACAAGTACTCAAATGTAACTTGATGACAACCTGGCCAGTAGTTGTTTAAATATTTAAAACTTTGGATCAAAGAGTTGAATAGACGTCCACTGACTGAATATGGCCGGCTTGATTCTATCGGGCACGGCTGCCGGCTGCGTCACGGCCACTGGAGCTGATGCTTGTGATTCCACCAGCGGCGCTGCAGCACGACCCAGAAGCGGCTCCCCGCTGAGAATATGCGCAGAGTCTGTTTTTGACAGATCCCGCGTTTAGCTGCACAGAGCAGATCGAGCGGGCAGGAAGTCAGACACAAGAAGAATGGCTTGTTTTCAAAATAAAAGACCCTAAGCAGACTTGTGATCTTAATAACAGACAAAAAAAGCCCAAAACACGTAGACTACTTACCCATGATAGAAGAAAAGAGAAAAAAAAGCAAGTAAAATGGGTTCTACAATTTGGATATTGCACTTGGCCATACTGAGATTTCATTGTGATTAATTGTGCAGCTCTAATTCAGTACGCAAATCTATGCACTGATTGATATCACGTCATTTTAAACCCTGTGACGGGACCCTGCTGTTCCCCATGGTCAGTAGTATACAGCTATTAAAAAATGTTGATATTATATTTACTTTTTAGAGCCCAACTGATACATCAGGCAGCCGATATATTAGCCTGATATTGGCCTGATATTGGCCTATCATGGATATATTGTTATTGTTGTATATGTTCACCAATATGCACCGTCAAGAAAGTTTTATTTTACAAAACATATGATGCCAAAAATGATGTTTGAGCTGATTTCGATTGAGCACATTTATAAGGACAAGAGGAGCTCTCTGGCAGGTGTAAATACTGACTACTAGCTCATCTGTACTAGTTATATTTATTTGATTTGATTTGATTTTTTATGTTTATTTTCTCAGTGTTCCTTTCTACACTGAGTTGAGATTTATGTGTTAAATTATTTAACATGCTAAGTAAAATATATTTGTTTGTTTAAGAAAGAAGCCTTCTGAGTACCATTGCACAGTCATATTGGTGCAAAATCGGTGCACAATCCACATAGAAACGGTCTGTTTTTATACCAGCACAAAAAAAAATCTGAATATCAATCACCATAGGAACTTCGGAACTTTGTGTCTACCGATTTGTAGGGTTTGGGTATCGGAACGTGACGACAAAAATCGTATTGGAACCATCTCTAATGGTATTACTGTCAGCTGTGCAGTGTCTTTTCATCGTACAAGCCTGCACACTCGTGGATCTGCTACTTAAACTGGCTTTGCTAGATTGTATTTCAACGTCTCACCGGTACCCATACCCCTACACATTATGGTCTGAACCCCTGTTGAGCCCTTTTGATTTAAGGTGATATAGGCATGAGATAAAATTGATATCTATTGAATCTAAAACATAAAAGACCAAACTCAGAATATGTATTTTCTAAAACATGCAAAACTAAAGTAAATACGTAGCACTTTTAAATCAAATGCTAATATACTTTGAAAAGGGACCTCAGTATCAGTCTGACGCCGCTGAAACTACTGACACAAGGAGCTGAGCTGCTGGTGGGCTGTTAATCCAGACTACTGTATCATCCCAAACACTCCACTCAGTCTTGCTTGAAGGGATTTCTGGCTCTGAGGACCGCTGTGTTTACAGCGCAGACAAAGAGGATTGTCGACCTTGTCTGATTTTTTTTTTTTTCTTGGGCAGCTGCGGCTGTGAAGAGAACTAATAAAACTCTGGCAGCTAGTGCCACCATGTGCCACCCCATCTCCTCCCTCTGCTGGTGTGCACCAGCGGCAGAAGGTGCGACTTCCCTTCTCTCCGGGCCCTGACAAGCAAGACGGAGGAGGGGGGGAGGGCCCCGTGCCCGACTGATGGACAGAGGTGTTAACCCCATCGTCGGGCGGGGAGAGATAGCGGCGTTCTTGTTTACACACACTGAGGCCGGATTGTCACCTTGTCTGTCAGGGAAACATCCTATCTGCCTCCTCTTATCTCGCCGCGAGACAGCCAGCTACTCTGTTGGAGAGATCTGCTGCAGCCTCACATCACCATAAATCATTTCCCTCAGCCATACCATTGTTGCTTTTCATGTTATTTTTCCCTTCACTCCTCTGAATACTCCTCATCTGACCTCAAATCGCTTTCCCTCATCTGCACTTTTCCAAAACTCTCCAGTATTGGCTGACAATGACCCTGTGCCCTGATACGCCCGTGAGGCACTGAAGTGTATAAATTTCCATAAAGACTGCTCCGTGAGATGAAAACTTACCATGACAACACCGGGGTCATATGCATTTTTTGTCCTTTATTAAGAAGTGTTTTGCCTATTCATTAAACAGCATTGTCAATGTCATTTTTGCAGTCAACTGTGGTGACTGTTAATCTGAATGAAGTATTTAGACTGTTTAAATGCTGCAACCTTGCACTGAGCAAAGTCTCACATTAGTACAAAGGGTTGCGCTTCTTTAATTTGAGGTTCTAAAGGGTAGTCTGATATTAAATATAGTTTTTGTGTGAAGATTAACCTGTAAACTCACCATCCCACAGTGTCTGACTGCCAAGGTAACATGCTATGTTTCCCTTTTAGGACTAAATTTAATGTTTAGTATCGCCGGAAGTTGTATAGTTACAATAGTTAGCTAAAAGTAATGGCTAAATGATTCAAATTGTTAGCTAAAGTAATGAATAAATGGTCAACATAAAAGTAATGGATATATAGGTAAAATAGTTAGCTAATAGTATTGGATAAATGTGGACATAAGATTAATGAATAAATAGTTATAACAGTTTGCTAAAAGTAATGGCTAAGTTGTTGAAATAGTTAGCAAAAGTAATGGCTAAGTGGTTGAAATA
>JAJHUR010055596.1:3285-15639 GCA_027495735.1 Lutjanus campechanus
AGACATTGTGGCCAACGGGCAGAAGCTGGATGGCACCGTCATAAATATTCTGGCTGCAGTTAAGTCGGTAGGGGCCCTTTATGGCAAAATCTGAGTTAAACACTGTTAAGTTCACCTTTGACTACATTCATGCTTTTATTTGTCAGTTTAAGCATTTACATTTTTTCTGGTCCAAAATATTGCTTTACCTGACTTGTTATTAGGGCTAATGCTAATAAATAATTCTTCTGACTAGTCTAGTTTACTCAACATTGACAGCAACTAACAGTTACAATCTAATACCATATTACAAATTACTTCTGAGCAAAAAATGTATATGCAGTATGTGAATTAACAAAGAGTTATCAACCAAACATCAGCTCTTGTCTGCCGTGTTTCTGTCTATATGACGTCATTACTTTCGATACTGGTCTGTTAAATCCAGTCTTGTGGAGAAAAAGGCACCTGCTCTCTTCTGTCACTTATTTGATTGATTGTTAATCTCAAATGTGAAATAGTGTTTCCAGCACATAGATTCAATCGGACAAAGAAAAATATGTCTCATAGTTGCCTTATCATGGTTTCTAGGGTGGATGTTTCCTTTAAGAGCGTGTGAGGTGAAGGTCATTAGTTTGTTTTTTATTACTTTATTTTTTGAAAACCTGTTTTTTCAAATGTATAGTAAATTTATATGATCAACTGAGGCTTTAAACATTGAAAACAAAATCAGTTTGAACCCTGCTGAGAAGATCTTGGTGGGCCAACAGTCACGATTTGCGATCGAGTAAGCGTCGGTTGTTGACTCAATCAGGATTCCAACTGGTACTAAAATTTCTGGGGATATCTTTGATCTTTTTCAAACAGGGAATGTGAGGAAAATTGATAAACTCATTGAGAAACCGAAGTGCATTTTTCCACCTTCTTCACACACTGTTTGCATTAGCTGGTGGTTTTGCATTAGCTGGTGGTTTTGCAGCTGTCTTTTTCTCCACAGTAGGCTCGACCATGGTGGAAAATAAGTTGTTAAAGTTTCCTGAGCTTCAAAACAACATTAACTAGAAGGGAAGGGTTGTTAAAAAATGGTCCGATGTAACATTATGAGAGTCAGTCACGGAAAAGTCATGGAACCTGTCACTGAGGCCGCGGTGGGACGCCTGATAAGCACGAATGTTTTTGACAATGAGCGTGGACGTTGTGCAAATATTCCTCTGGTTTGAAAATCAAGCATATCAAAGTTCTCTAAATTTACTTAATCCATATCTTATAAATTGCCTAATAGACTACAGTGTGTCTGTTTAGCCTGTGAGGTCACATGGTGTGCTCGATGTTTCCCTGGAACATACCGACTCACCATAATGGCACTAAAGACATGCCTCGGAGTTCAGAGAGAGGCCAGACCGTGCGCTTAATGTTGCTGTGTTTCTTACAGGAAGGGAAGATATTGTGATAGGAACTTCAGATGATTCTGTTTACATTTTGCAGATTGGAGAGCTGAAGCTGTTCACCACTTCAGACAGACGCAAAGGGCAGAGGCTGGAAGTGAAGCTCTTTGATGACTCCGTCTCTTCCTTCCCTCTCGTCTGGTGTGTCACGCTCCTTCATTAATTTGGAAAATGAATAAAGATTTATTACTTGTGTTGCTTCCGTGCCATATTCCATCCCCACCGCCGTGTATCTTTAGGTTACCACAGGTTTAATTTATTTAGATTAACCTGCTGAACTCCATGTGTCTTTGATTTTCACTCTGTAACTCCCTGACCTCTGGTTCACTCACAGCTGGGACAGAGAAGCCATTCAGCTCGTGCAAACTTTGATACCCAAGGAGACGGGTAGGTTAACAGCTGCTGCTCTTTCTCAGCCGCAGAATGAATCTTTATTTGACTGTTTTTCCCTCCTGTCACGTCCCATTAACATACTGTGCTGAGGAGAAACATGGAAGTGGATATCTGAGATGGAACTGCGTGTTTATGTTTAAGATGACTTACTGTTGTTTTAACTGTTATTCTTCATTCAAAGTGCTCTTCATAGCTGATGCAAAGATTAGCTTTGACAGCTTTCGCAACGGCATGACAGCGGCCGTTAACTCGAAAACCATTATCACTGTCAACCCTGGTAAGATATCACAGCAGCATTAACACAAACATCCAGATCTGACATAAATATCGATTGTGCAATTAATCAAAAACAGCCAACTGCTCAGCATACAGTGTAAGAAAAAAAAGACATCATCTTCCTGCTGTGAAGTCAGTTTATTCCTGTTCAAGTCATTCATAATTTCCTGTCAGACACCAGAGAGGCCAGCCTGCTGTTCAGCTACGCCAAAGAAGTATCTGAGTCTGGTGCTCTGGATCAAGATGAGAAGCCAGAAGATGTGCCTGGTAGATTATTGTGATGGATTTTTTTTTTAGAGTCATTTGCATCATAAGTAGAACCAAATGGGGCTTTGGGCTGAGGTTCATTCTGAGAGCTGTTCGACTTTTTGATACACAGACTAACACACTGTGGTATTTTAACAGGACACGATTCCACATTTAAATTCATATAAAGTACATCACCAACCTGTCACTTTTCTTTCTTCCTGACGTAAAACTTCAAATTGTCACACAACAAAGTGACAAGTGCAGCGTGTGTCATTGCCTGCAGACATGAGTATGTGCTGCTGTTTTTGTCTCTGTTAGTGGAGTCCATCACTGACGTGTACACAGTGAGCCAGCTGAAGCAGAAGGCCCAGGAAAATCCAGAGGCTTTCTTTGGCATCACATACAGCTTCATCTCCAAGCTCGACCTCGACTCTTCTGTTTCAAAAGTCATCAAGACACGCTGGTGAGTCGTACAAGTGAATGGAGAGGATTGAATTAATTTTGTCCTCAAAATAACTGATGATGTACTTTATTTATCAAACATGCTGAATAAAATAAATAAAACACTTACTGTGATTGATCACTGTGTTTTCTGTTCTGTCTCAGCTCTAGATGTAAGTTTCAGGTGACTGAGGACGCACAGAGCTGCATCAACGAGTTGTGTTCAGGGAGGGATCAGGTCTTTTCAGCTACCACAGGCTTCGACCTGCTGGTGGACTTCACAGACCACACTGGGACCCTGCAGGCCTGCACCCTCCGGAGCCCGGTGGCAGAAAAGGCACTTGGCTGCACGGTCAGTACCACTTTGCAGAGGGATGAGTATTCAGCCTCAGTTCTTCAGTTGTGGAATAAAGATCATAAGAGAAGAACACGCATACTGTTACATGTTAAAACTAAATAGAAACAGTGTAACTCTGTGTGGGTTTTGAAAATCCACAACAGATTTAATATTTTGCGCAGTTGCAGTTCCAGCACACGGAGGTAAAGTGAGATAAGCAGCATTTTTCACTTGTCTGTTGCAGACGGAGGAGTTCACCAGTTTGACTGATGACCAGCGGACTGCAATGAAATGGAGGTTTCTTTTGGAGAGATGCAAAATATATGTGAAGGTACTGCAGCTTTCAATCCTATGCCATGTGGGTTTAACAATAAAAGCAAATCATATCTTTAAATGCTCTTATAATATGTTGTAGATATTCCCTTCCACTAAAATGAGGAGTGGGATCGGAGGGGTGGTCCTGGCCTGCTCCCTGGCTGACCCAGGAGAGGTGAAACAGCACATGTCTGCTCTGCTGCAGCGGATGTGAGCACAACACATACTGACTGAACAGGAAACTATGTGTGTTTCAGTTTGCTGCTTTACCTGCTGTGTGATAGTGTTATGACTGAGATGTTAACAAGGACAAATGTCATTTACACATGTTAACTTTGTGCTTTGTGAATAGATGCATTAACTGCATTATTTATTAATTTATTTAACTTATATATTTAAATTATATTGAGGATTGAGGAGTGTACTGTTGGCTTGACTGCTTTTAAGACTGTTAAATAAACTAACTTTGGAGTTTACAGTTATATTATACTTTATTGTTCCATGAAAGGATATTAGATTTTTTTTTTTATTTTAAAAAACACCTTATTCACAAATAAGACAATTCTCAAATTAAAGTTACTATTTACTTAAGCATATTTTTATTTTTTTATTCAGCCATAACCTCACTTTGTTGGTGCTTCTTTTTTGCTGAATAAAATTTTAGACCAGTTATTTTCCCCAGTGCCATTCTAAATTAAATTGTTAGCAAAGTCACAGATTTTTTTTGCCAACTGGTTATTTTGCTGTGGTGGAAAGTTACTAAGTACATTAACTCAAGTATTGTATCTGAGTATTGTATTTGTATTTACTTAAATCATTCAATGTCATGCTACTTTCTACTTCTACTCCACTACATTTCAAAGGCAAATATACTTTTTACTTGACTATATTTAATTGATATCTTTAGTTACTAGTTAGATTCAGATTATAGTTATTAATACTAATCAACAAATAAATTATGATGTATTGTTATTATAGGTTAAGATAAGAAGAGACTATCCTGGGGGGCATAGTCACAAGCTACCTTGTGGGATATTAAGTAATAAAGAATTGCTGCACCTTTACCGACTGTAACATTAAAGTGATGCACTTTACACATTTCAGCATAAATAATTGTTATAATCCAGTAATATAACATATTATTTTGACACGGGACACTGCCTTAGTGCATTTACATTTGGGACTTTAAGTGTTTTTAATGCCAGTTCTTTTGTATTGAGCACAACTTTGAATGCAAGATTTTTACTTGTAATAGAGTATTTATATCCTGTGTTATTATTTATTCTACTTAAGTAAATTAACACTTTTCTGACACAGTCTTAGCAAATAATGATCATTTCAAACCCCCAGTTAGGCATTATTACCACTGTAAACATTTTAAAAGGCTGTGAACACTTGTCCTGCTGTGATAAAATGTGTCAGTAGGTGGCGTCAAAGCGTTGCTTATCAAAGCGGAACACTTGAATGTTCGTCGTATGTTGCAAGGGACACATTACGGGGACGTACAGTTTTTTCGTCAACACGAACAACTGAAGGTAATCAAAACTTGTCAGATTTATTCTGTTAAGTCGTAGAAATTGTTGTAAATAATATTCTACGGTGAAATATCGTTTAAATCGCGATGTGTTAGCTTTTGAAGTAGACACATTAGGTAACTGTCTGAATTGCACAGCCGTTAAACAGTCAGGCTGCTTTGCTAACGTTAGCTTGAGCGTTATAAGTTGAATCTTTTATTTCCACAGTACGGTGATATGTCAGACTAGGTTTTTGTTTAAAGTTGACATTAACAGCGGGTCAAAAACTGTAACAGCTGATTGTCTCCTGTATTTCTGTGCAGTGTTGTACATGCCTGACTGTGAGCGGTGACAGGCAGCAGTGAAGCATGAATGTGAACCAGGGGACGGTGGGCAGCGACCCGGTCATTCTGGCCACGGCTGGATACGACCACACTGTCCGCTTCTGGCAGGCCCACAGCGGGATCTGCACCAGGACAGTCCAGCACCAGGACTCTGTATCCTTACTCTGACTAGCAAACTGACTCTGCTCTGACAGGCGTCCTTTACAGCAGAGTTTATACTGTGATACTTCAATGATTTGGAGTTGATCAACTGACAGGAGAAAACATGACTATATTAACTGTGTAGAGCAGAATGCAGTAGAATGTAAAGCACCCTGATTGAGAAAATTCCCCCCTTGTTTTAGTGAAATCAGCATGGATGCTCTCAAAGGAGTTGCTGTTTACTGTCTTTGGAGCAGCTCCGTGATTTGTCTGTAGATGGCATCATTAGTACAGTGTGTCCTGCTTTTTAGTAGGGATGCTTGATATGATTTTTTTTCCCAGTTGATGCCAATAACTGATAAATACCTGCTTCTCATGGCTGATCCCAATAAGCCAATAATAATTTCACATTTTTGTATTTTAAAAATAAGTTAATATACCCTGTAGTTTACACACACCGGGGGTAAGAAATGCTAAGATGTAGTGACCAAAGATGGATGATTTAATATTCCACAGCTCTGACCAAATCAAATTTACTTGTCATTTTCATTACAACAAAAACAGTTCTGACTCTGGGCCTACTAGGGGGCTCTCAGTCTAATCTTTGTTTTGTCTTGCCCGTCCATTCATTAATGTCTGACACACAATCAGTTAGGTTGTTATAGTCAATATTTATCATCTGTAATTTCATTATTGGAATAATAAATAACAATAATATAAATTTCCCACTGTGCATCCCTACTTTTTAGCGTGAGGAAAGCTGTTAAATATTATAAAATAACCTTAACATTTGCTTCCAGCAAGTAAATTCACTTGAGGTCACCCCTGACAGGAGTATGATCGCAGCTGCAGGTTGGTTAAGATTTTTACATCAGACTTCATTTTTGGTATTAGTGTCATGCTTCACGCAAAGCTTGGATTGCATTAAATTGAATAGCTACTGTATTTCACAGTAATTTGCACTCTTTGTTTTAGGTTATCAGCACATCCGCATGTACGACCTGAACTCCAACAACCCCAACCCAGTTATCAACTATGATGGCGTCAGCAAGAACATCACGTCTGTGGGCTTCCATGAAGATGGACGCTGGATGTACACGGGAGGAGAAGACTGTATGGCTCGCATATGGGACCTGAGGTACAGCAAATGAAACTTGCTATGCTTAAGACATTGACTCTCGTGTTTAACAACCCTAACTTTGTTCCATGCCACTCACAAGGTCAAGAAATCTACAGTGTCAGAGGATATTCCAAGTGAATGCTCCTATAAATTGTGTATGCCTGCATCCCAACCAGGTGAGACATTCAAATGCACTGACTCATAATTTGGTGGTGATACTATGCTTGTTTTTAATGTTGAGAGTCGACGTTGTGCATTTCAGGCAGAGCTGATTGTTGGAGACCAGAGTGGAGTGATTCATATCTGGGATCTAAAAACCGACCACAATGAACAGCTGATTCCTGAGCCAGAGGTCTCAGTCAACTCAGTTCACATCGATCCAGATGCCAGTTACATGGCAGCTGTCAACAGCTCGGTCAGTATCCAAACACTCTGAAAAGCGTGCTGTTTATTGAGCCCTTGGAGACTTAAGTAATTTTAAATGATTAAAACCAGCCAACCAATCCACCTTTGGTCCTTTTGTGCTCCTTGAACAGGGAAACTGTTATGTGTGGAACCTTGCTGGAGGCATCGGAGATGAGGTGACTCAGCTCATTCCTAAGACTAAGATCCCTGCACACAAACGCTACTCCCTCCGCTGCAAGTTTAGCCCTGATTCTACGTGAGTGCCTTTCTCCTCTACACACTATAAATCTTTCTCTGCTTGTTAACTCTTGAATAACAAATAACGGCTGGCGAATGGATGCAGTAGTGAAATTGTGAAAACCATAATTACAAAGGCAGTTTCCTGTTCTGATCATGCTGATGATGAGTTTTTTGTGTTTGTTGTCGTCTCCAGTCTGTTGGCCACCTGCTCAGCCGATCAGACCTGTAAGATCTGGAGGACGTCCAACTTCTCGCTGATGACGGAGCTGAGCATCAAGAGCAACAACCCCGGAGAGACGTCTAGAGGCTGGATGTGGGACTGTGCTTTCTCTGGAGACTCCCAGTATATTGTCACAGGTCAGTGTGTGAGAAAACGTGGGAGCATCACTACAACGTAATGCCAGTATACTGACGTCAAAGCCATTTTATGACGACTCACTGGAAATGTGTAGGAACTCAGGATCCACAGTTATCAAGTATAATTGAAATAGTAATATGGCGAAGTGTGATATCTAAATGCAGAAACTGCAATGTTTTGAAAAACGTGTGATAAAACACTATTATTTTTAGTATTTTATTTTATTACTATTATTATTTTATTATTTAAGTATATTAGTAGTGCAGAGATGTCCTCGCCTACAAGTCTCTTTCTCCAGAGTTAAGAAAACAACTTTGTTTGGTCCAGACCTGAACAAATTGTCCGTTATTCGCTTTATCTATCAGCGTATTTGAAAATAAGTCGACATTCACCAGTGGCAGTGATCAGTGCTTATCTGTTGTGTTGCATCAGCTTTGTACTGGTTTAATGTGTTGTTTATTTGCAGTCAGACAACAATATTTAGAATAACCGGCTGATTAGCAGAAGAAGCCACTGGCTGGACATGACTCTGGCATGATGTCTGATGTGCTCATTTAAGTCTAATGTCTAATGACTTGAAAACAGTTGAGCTATTTTTTTATACTGAGGTTTTCTTTGTTACCCTGACACAAACTGTTATTTTAAACATCTGTATCAGTATCAGCCCAGAATTTCACAATTGTTGCATCCCTGTCAGTTACAGATTAAGTGACTTTTAGAGGGAAGCAGGTAACGGTTTGACATCTTCAGTCTTAATATGCTGTGAGGTCACTATCAGGTTCTGACTCTCGTTCCCATCCAACAGCCTCCTCAGACAACCTGGCTCGTCTGTGGTGCGTGGAGACCGGCGAGATCAAGAGGGAATACAGCGGCCACCAGAAGGCCGTGGTGTGTCTGGCCTTCAATGACAGTGTGCTGGGCTGAGGAGGAGGACATAGAAAGAGATAAAGAGACAGGAGACGGGAGACAGTCTGTGCAGAGTTGGAACAAGGACAATGGACTCGTCTCGGTTACTTCCCCAGAAATGATTATCCTGAGAAAGTGGAGGAGGCTTGTGTTTGAATATTACAATGAATCTCAGCTGATGTCTACAGTGCTCTTCCTTGCCAGGCAGCTGTAAGTATCCAGCATGGCAGCAGGGCCAGAATTCATGAAGTACAAATCCATCTGATTAAAATGCATAATAGCTATCAGGTACCCTTCATGTTTTTAACTCCGTCAGCGTGCACAACAGGAGATCCTTTTCAACTCTTTGTTTTTGTAGTGCACCATATTTATTTAATCAAAAGGACCACATTATTCACATTAACTTGGATGTGCTGTGGAATGCATTCCTCATGTGTGACATGTATAATTCATTTGATACACTTAACTCAAAGTGAAGTTGTACTAATTTCAGTGATCACATGTGGTTGAGGAAGCGTTGAGAGAAAATGATGTACAGAAAATGATTCCACAGTAAAGATGTCATTCATCGTTCTCACAGTCTTGAGTTTTGTCATTCTCCTGCTTTTTCAGTCCAATGAGGGAAAAACTGACCCAAAAAAATACATAATAGTCTTTTATTAGACAGATCAAAAACACTCTCATTGCAACAGGAACGGTTACACATAATGACACTGCAGCAGTGGGTTACAGGGAATACAAAAAAAGGGATCTTTCTTCTGTAATCTCTGAAGTGTTTCACCAGAGAGGGGTATTACACATGAAGAGAGTGACGATGGGGCTTTGGCGATAACCATGACAGCCTGTCTCCATCTCTTCTCTCTCGGAAGGATGGAAATGGACTACTGGGAGGCTTGGCTGCTTCACTGGTTTACTGGCAGCTGTATGGCACAGAGGAAACAGTCAAAGCTGGCTTTTGTTCTGTTGTGTTTTTTTTCTTGTAGAGGGAGCTAAAAAGACAACTTTGTTTCCCTGATCTTTTGCTGGGAGGAGATGAAGAGAATACGCTGTCAGTCACTCTGGTAGGTAGTAGAAGCACACAGACACGCAGATGTTGCTGGGAAAGCAGATGTCGATGCAGAAGTAGACCAGCCTCTGTTTGCCCGGGCCTGAAAATAAGACGGAGACCAAGCTGCATTTATTTCACTTAAAGTCTCTCTTTTGAAAATTGTATTGATCACACTGTATCAGCAAAATTTAACTTATTGAGACCTGCAGAAACCCTGATGATATTAATGCTGCCTTCCTGGGTGGCACATTTGTCACCAGCACCACATGTACATGTACAGGCTGTTGACTAAGTATAATTTTTTCAGTCTGTCATTTACTGCATCAGTGGAAAGGTCATCGGGCGACATAGATTAAACTCAGGTTTCACTCTGACGTGTTGGTTCGATATGGGGTTGCCAGCTGACTAAATTTAAAACTTCATATTCATAGTGTCTGTGGATGCTGACAAATGGATCCTGAACACTTCTGCTGTGTAATATGATCAGGCATACTTTACTAATATTTAATATAATACGCCATTTGGCACTTTTATCCAAGGTGTCAGTATACAACAAATAAAAACATTAGATCATCATAATGTCTGTACTACAGTGGAAACCTCTCTAATGATCACATCTGTCTGGGTCAAACTGATCAATGTAAGTGGATGATTATTATAATCTCATAATAACAGTAACGATAATGATTCTTCCTTTTTCTTTATTGCAGATTACCATCTAATTGACATTTGTATATTTATTACATGAATATTAAGTAATCTAACAGACAGCTTTGCTATTTATGGAATTTTATTGACTGTTTCAAAATGCAGAACAGCTGTTTCAAATGCTTTTCAAATTACTGTATAAATTAAATTACTGTGTCTATATATATTTCAAATACACACTAACACAGTACAGTACTCTATATAAAATACAGCGTACTATAGTTTTGCTGGTGCATCTCGTTTTGGCTCATTTTTGGCAGTTTGTTATAAGCTTCAAGGACACTACAGCTTTCATTAAGTTAACATGAGGAAAAGTAGTTTTAAAATAGTTTAACATATATTGTCATGTATGAAAAGATCCAGCATGAACACTGTGTTGAACTACTTGTTTACTGTAAGCAAATTAAACAGCACTTTGAATCAATTAATCAATTTATTGAACAGCAGAATATTAAACGGCAGCTTTTTTTCAAAGCATTAACACCAAACTTTGCCTGGTTTTGGATTCTCAAATGTGAGGATTTGCTGCTTCTCTTTGTCATAAATGACAGCTGAATATCTTTGGGCTTTGTTTATCAGATTTTAAAAAAACAATATTTGCTTGAGTATTTTTCACCATTTTGACGTAAGACTAACTGATAATTAAGATAATCATGAGTTGCAACTGGTTTTGACTTTGAGTAAAAGTCATAAAAGTACTCAGACTGTTTAATAGATTATCAGAATAGTTGGAAATTATTTAATAAATCAATTCATAATTGATTAATCATTGCTACTCTAATGTATACATATATTGGAGTAAATAGTGTTTGTTGGGGACAGGACGGTGTATGTGGGTGTTCACTGGTGTGTTAAAGATATAGCCATAGATTTTTCTCCCAAACACAACAACCTTTGTTACGTGACATTAGGTGTGAATGTCTGCTCAGTCTGGCTGTTCTCACCCTCGGCCCTCTTGGTCCAGTGGACAGACCTGTCCTGACACAGAGCCTGGAGAGGCTCCTCCAGCGTGGACACGTCCACCTGACTGGCCCCCAGCACTCCCAGGAACTCCGTCTGCCTCTGGGTCTCGTTCCCAGACAGGTAGAACTGGCTCTGCCGAGGACAGCATTACAACAGAAGAAGAGTTTTGAATAGAGACTCTGAGGCAGCAGTGTCATTTAATAAGTGTGAGAAATCATATTCAGCTCGACGGTGACAAAGTAAAATGAATAACTTGGAGTCAAGCAAAGGGAGATGTGAAGAAGACTGAAACTCAAGCTGCTATTAGTCCGATATCTTCAGTGATGAGGTCAACACAGCTGCACATTTGCGCTCCTCTTCATCACAAAGGCTGTGTGTAATTGCACCACTTACACTTCTGATTGGCTCCGATAGTGAACCACTTAAAGTGCTGTTATGCTCGAGTGGGTCACGTAACAAGTAGTTTTCCAACCAAGAGGACCATTGTGCTGCAGAATCCAGGTACGGACCACAGCTACTCTCCATCCATACAGGGCCTATCCCTCCTATCATAGATTAGATGACCACAATCAACAGCCAGGTTTGAATACTGAGGAGCTGCATGAGATATGTGACACCGCCAGACAGGATCACAAAAACACTCATAGTCAGCTCTTGATGCGTGGAAATGGGCTATTGTGCATTAAAAGATGATAAGGTGGAGAAACAGAACTCCATCTCAGTTTACATGCAATTTTCCACATCACATCTCTGGTCTCTGTTTAAACCACAACCGCGTGTCTCACTTCAAGATATGTAAGGGTTGGTTTCAAAATGCTGAAAATATTAATCCTAACCATGGTGAAGATTAGTATTGAAATCAATCACTACCTGCTTATAATCAATTTACTGGGAGCAGTTTCACATAATGTTTTTATTGCAGATTTTAGGGCAGCCTGGAGATAGACTTTTGATGCAGTATTATTAAATTTCCACTTGAGGAGGTTTACCTTTTAAACTAGCCCCCATTTTTAGATGGATTGTGAAAAATAAGTTCAGCAAAGAATGTCACCGGTCAGACTCAATCCAACCACCTTTTGTGAATTAATATCAAGTTTATTTGAGATGTTTGGTTTTTTTTTTTTTTTTGTTTTTTTATTACAAAAATATCTCAACGTGTCTTTTCAAATGAAGGT
>JAJHUR010055596.1:15659-43923 GCA_027495735.1 Lutjanus campechanus
TTTTTTTTTTTGTATCATTACAAAATTATCTCAACGTGTCTTTTCAAATGAAGGTAGCGCGCGGACACCAACTTTTAAGTTAAAACAAATTATGACAGTACTTTTAATTGTTTTTGTACAGTAAATAAAACTTTTTTCACAGCAGCCATTTTGACATGAAACAGTAGGTTAAACACAGATGTTACCTGATACTAATTAAGTTTCTGTTCCATTCAGGTCAAACAGAGTCAGAGTGCTGCTATTGTGTATGTTGGCTCACTAGAGAGGCTCTGCTACACTAAATGGAACAGGACCTCAATTAGTATCAATAGTAACCTGTGTGTACGCCTCTGTTTCAGATCAACACGGCTGCTGTGAAAAAGGTTTAGTCAGAACCAAAACACATCATTGATGTCAACATTAGAAATGCAGGTATTTGCTACACAGACAGGGTCGGAAAATGCTGGTAAAATAAGCAAGTGGCTGGTAGTTTTCAGACACCAATTAATAATTTGCTGTTGAGTGACTTGTGAATTTTAACATTTATCTGTCACTGGCTGGTAAATGTTGGCATTTTATTAAGTTAATTTCCCACCCTGCACACAGGCCCCTCCCTGACAAACCAATGCACCGTGCTGTATTTTAATCCAACAGAGGAGTCTTAAAGGCTAAAGAGGCCTCACACAGAGTGGCTATTGTGCCCACTCCAGGACTCGGGCTCGCTGCCGTAGCGTCCTGTAAGAAGATCCTGGACACGCCGAGGGGGTTTGGAAGGATCAGATGTGCTGAGGAATTCAGCCGTGGAGGCGAGAGAGGGAGACTGCACTTGCTCTTCAAGCCTCTGTACGCTTCACCCTTCTCTTTGTACGGAGCGACGAGGAAGCCATGCAAAAATCTATGAAACCCACCAGGCCCTGGCTCAGCGGTGCATTCACTTCTTTGAGCCATGGTCAGAAATGCCAGTTCACACATTAGTGTAGGTGACTTTAGAAACACCTGGCAGAGCTTAAAGGCCAACCACGACTTTCTTTTTCTTTCACTTAGCCTTTGGCGAGTTTGTCATGTTCAGCTTCGTAGTGTCGCATGTCCTGGACGCAACGAGGGAAACCCTATCATGTAACATGACGGTTCAGTTCTCACGTGTTGAAATGTCGCTGCCTGCCGTTACCTTGTGTGTTGAGTCATGGAGGAGGGAGTGCACATTGTCGTAATCGGACTTCTCCATCTTTCGCAGGAAGCAGCTCTCCTGCTCCACAGGTTTGTAACATATCAAACCCTGCAACACAAGAGCACACAATCTGACATGTTTCCCATCATCATCCGCAGAGGCAGGCACACTATGGCTGGGTTTGGCCAAAAAAGATTTATTTTTAAACCCAATTAAATCATGTTGCACCAAACTTCTTTAACCTTAGTTGAGTTTTTACTCTAAACCTATATTAAATTTAATTCTGTTGCACCAAAGCTTTGAATTCCAATTCAAACCATGATTCAGTATTAACTTACAACTGAGGAGGTTTAACTTTGACATAGCTGCCTTATTTAGATGGATTGAGAAAAATGACAAAGTTCCGAGAAGAAAGTTAAGCGACAGACTTAATCCAACTGAGTTTTAGGGGGGTGGAGGTTTAGCTCGGTTGGTAGAGCATCTGTCCCACGTACTGAGGCTGTTAGTCCTCTGCAGCGGCCGCTTGTTTGACTCCCGCCCTCGGCTCTTTGCTGCGTGTCATCCCCCCTCTCTCTGCCCCATTTCCTGTCCACTCTTCAACTGTCCTATCTAATAAAGGCACAAAATGGCCAAAAAATAACTTAAAAAACAAACAAAACTGAGCTTTAGGATGTCTCGCTTCTTTCTTTCACTCCAGTTGATAATTCGGCCACAAAGTTTTTCTCAAAGGAGAAATTAGAGCTTCTCTGCTGGGTCATTATGAGTAGGCTAACTAAGTTTTTAGCTAACTAGCAAACAATTTAATATTTTGTTAACTTTCAGCTCGCTAGCAAACAATGAAACATATAAAATCTCATGCATATCCCCAAGACGTACATGTTTGATATCAAAGAGCACAGTGGAAGTCTGATTTGCCAGTGAAGTCACAGAAAAGGTCACCAGGTCATTCTGCTGGTCCACAACGGCTGACTGGTTGATCAGAAGTCCAGTCTGATCCAGAGCTGTGATTCGGACAATCTGTGAGGACTAATAAATGCACATTCTGGTTAATGCAAGCAAGATCAGGAATACCTTCTGGAACAATATGCGGGTTCTGGTGCGTGCGGGACAGTCACGTATACCTGAGAGTGAGGCCACGACTGCCACAGGTGTCCTGTCAAGCCGAGGGCAACGATGACCAGGAGCAGAGAGGCCGAGAGGGTGACCCAGAATGCCTTGTGTGGGAAGCGGGACTGGGAGGACGCAGCAGAGCCCCCATCCTGAAGTGATGTTTCCACAGACAAGAACCAGTGACAAGCTATTCAGGGTTCAATAAGGATCGGCTGCTTGCTCAGGGAAAGTAAAATGCCAGAATGCTAAAAGAATTTAACACATTGTTTCAGAGTCCATCTGGGAGGAGGTGGGATTGTCATGACGTTTTCCATATGTTAGAATGTTTATTGCTTCACATGTATGATACACTCTGATTTATTTACTTAAATAAAGATTAAACATGATAATTATTTTAAAGGGACCACTAAAAATTGACTTTGGGCAAGTAGATTTCTGACCCACTAACGCTGAACCCTGCTATTTTCTTGACATCTCGTTATTAGTGACAGACTGATTAATTGTGCCTGTTATGTGCTCATGAGACTGATAAACCAAAAATGTCTGCAGACACATCTGCAGGCAGCCTTGTCAGTGTTGAGCGCGACTATGACTACTTAACTTTTTTTTTTTCATGACTTTGCCCTCCTGGTTAACTTACCCTAACCAACCCAACCGACAAAAGCAACACATCCTTGCCAATCAGAGGCAGAGTATGACAGGTCATGACTTTGCCCTACTAGGAAAAAAACTGGTATCTGTAGCGCAGCGTGAAATAGCCATGTTCAGTTTCTAATAAAGGTCTTTTTCCAAGCTAAAACTGTACATTTTATTTAGACCAGTATGGGTGGGAATCTCTTGGCACGTCACGAATTGATTCCGATTCAGAGCGCTATGATGCAATTATAAAATGATTATCGATGCATCAGAATTTTAAGCCTTTAGTCAATGAGTGCCTGTTGGGTTGTGTCCGTCTGCAGTTGCTCATGCTCAGCCATCCTCACCATCGCACATGTTTACGTCCGTTACCTTTCACCATCCAACTGGTCCTGCCATAAGATCTTACAAAATTGTACTGGGTGATCATAATGTCGAGAACTGGGTTTTAAATTTCTGATTATTGACTTTTCCACATCCACTCATAATCTTTCAAGAAAAGATCACGATGCATCTAAGAATCGATTATTTTCACTGCTCATCGTGACCGGTCCAAGGTTTGGCCGTTTAATCGGCAGCTTTATGCCACGACTGTCGGATTTTAACAAATTTGTAAACAAAAAATTGTGAGAAATTAAACTTTTTGTGCACAGAAGTGTTTGATCTTTTAAACTCATGGAAAATGGGAGCGAAAATAAGAGTGTTGCGTTAATATTTTTGTTGAGTGTATATCGGCATCAGCCATTAAAAAAACTCTCATCGGTCGACCACTACTCAGTATGGGATGTAAATGTAAACATAAGCCTCCAGCCAAATTCCCACTAATCTTGTCTGATTGCAGAGATTTGTACTTAAGCAATATCTGAGAGTCTTGTCCTATTATACCACTGTTGCTGGCATGAAGTGTGGCAAAGGTGTCTGGATGTGCATGTAAGCAAAAACCTCAAGTGTCCTGTCATGACCCCTTTGCCCGATAATGTGCGTCTTCCCTCAGTCAGTAGTTGCTGTTCTGTTAAATCTGCTTACCGTGCACTGTGCTTCCTCCAAACGGTTGTCTGACTGTTTCCAACACCTCACCATCCTGTGTCCCTTGACGGCTCCTCACTCGGTCTGCTCCCTTCTTGTGGCTATCGGCATGGAGTTGTGGTCATGACCAGCGCTGACTGAGACTCAGTACACCTGGCCAGCTTCTCTTTGTCCCTGCAGACCTCCCCCCCTCTCTTCTTCCTCCTCCCTCTCCTCCTTTGCCCTCACCGTTTCCCTCCCAAAACAGTCACCCACTTCACACAAAACTCTGCACCTTGCCAAACTCAATTTCCAACTCTTGTCTTCCTGCAATTTCCTCCTCTTTTATATCTTCCCTGCTCTAATATGACTTAATGCACCTCTCAAACATTACCCATCTGTCTACTGTCCTTGCCCCCCCTCCCCTCACTCAAACATACACTTACACGAGGAGAATTGGCCACCCTCCTCAACCCAGACAATGGACAAAGGGGTGAGGCAGGCGCAGCTTGGAAAGCCTCTCTCATCAGGTGAGAGGAGATACGTGGTCCTGACTGTTGCGGCATCCAGCCGCTGACAGCCCAAGGTGACTTTAAGCACAGGACTTAGAGAGAAGTTTGCTATGTGGGTTCACTTACAGAGAGCAGACGTGAGTTGGTGAAGATAGTTCATGGTTTATTATGAACTTAAGCATTGCTTTCAGTTAATTGTGGGAGTCGAGGACAAATCACAAAAAAACAGATGGTAAAATGAAAACAGGATTAGCTTTAAAACATGATTGCCACAGTTTTTCACTAATGACATGAGAAGACAGAATGTCATTGCACCAGCCCATGAACGTGACTGTGAGTGTTAGCACTTTCTCCTGATGTGTGAAGACATGAAAAACAGAAAGTTCAAGTCAGACCAGATCAGTGCCATGCAGACCCGTTCTGTGGCTGTTGTTTAAAGACTTTGTGACAGAGCTGTAAACCTGAAGTTCTGCTGCTTATTTCCCTTCTTGAGTTTGACTTAGAGTTGCTTAAGAGGAGCTTGCATCACAGAGAGATTAGAGGACTTTAAAAGTACACTCACACTCCTAAAAAAGGAACATACAGTACACTCTGCTCATTGAGTCTTTAACACTTTAAATAGAGGCAACACTGTAAATCTTTGTTCTTATGGTATTAATAAAACATTAATATCATGTTAAATTAGTAAGTTTTAATAACAGCTTAGTTATGATTTTAATCATATTATTGTAAGTGAAAAATATTCCCTTTTAGAAGGCCATTGAGCCCAGCATGTGGCAGGTGAGCCCAATTCCTCAAGTTTAAAGCTTCTAGGCTATCACGTAGCTACACCGCAGTTTCATCCCTGCAGGGCAGGAAGAAGGTCTGCTATGCTCTCCACGTAATAATCTGGCACCATGCCCTGCCTCTCTGTGCAGCCGCTCTTCTGATGGGCCTCAGCGTCCGCCACAGTGCTGACCCCCGTGAGCGTGAGCAGGGTCTTCAGGCCGCAGTTGGAGCCCAGCAGGATGTCCGTGTCGAGGCGGTCGCCCACCATCAGGCAGCGGTCGGGGTCCACTCCAAACTGGGCAGCAACGCAGTCGAACATGAAGTTGCTGGGTTTGCCCACTGTCTGGGCCTGGCGCTGGGCTGCTGTCTCAACGGCCTGCAGCAGGGAGCCTGTACCTGAGAGGGGGAGATGAGGGGACCTTTTAATTCATTACACGACAGTGGGCCTATTCAATTATTTTTATAAAGGGCCAGATTAGGAACAAGGTAAAGTGCCAAGGGGACAATTACATTTCCTATGTCTGCACTACAAGGTTAGAAACTATGAAAGCTCAAATATTACTACACACCCTGAACACCCTACAGTATTTCTATCATATGCCAGATGCTGGAGCAGATGGGAGGAGCTTGTAGCTTCCAACAGGTAGGTTAGCTGCTAAAACTTGCATACGCAAGACATCAACAAAAAAGCCAGTTTCCCACACAAAAGCTTTCCAGAAGGTAGATTTACTAGGTTTGTCTGCATTTCACAAGTGTTTTGTATATATGAAATATTATTCAGTATTATTTTATTGAGTCTATGCAGGTTTCAGACTATGAGTGTAATATTATATTAGTAATAAGCCTAAACTCTTGCCCTGCCTCCATCCTAGCATCAGCACAACTGAGGAAGAACATATCCTTAAAATGAATGGTTTCCTTGCATTTCATGACCTGATAAATTCCTAAGTAATACCTTATATTTCAACCAAAACTTTAAGGGACCGTTTACCACAAAAATAAGAAGTTCTCATTGGTGCTATTTATCCATCTAGACTGTTTTGGTACAAGTTGCCAAGTTTTTAAGATATCAGCCTTCCCTCTAATATATTAACACTAGATGGCATTCAGCTCTGCAATACCTAATGTGGGATCTGCATTCTCTCTAAAACATAAATTAAGTAATCCCTCACGAAACTACTCACAAAAAGTCTGTGGTTTATCTTGAGTAACAGGGTCATGATTTCTTGAAAAAGACATTGATTCAGATTTTTTCAAACATATTTTGGGGTGTTTTGAGCACTGCAAGCTGACTGCAATCTACTTCCATATCTATATCCATTGTATTTGAGAGAAGGCAAACATTTCAGCCAATATCTCCAAAAGTGAGCGGCCCACACCAGAACAATAAAGATGGATAAAGAGCACCCAATTCCAGACGAAAACATATGTAATTTTAACTCTGGGGTGAACTGTCCCTTTAAAGGTAAAGTGTGTACAACCTCCACTAACTCTGGTCAGCATGTGCTGCAGTGTGTTAATCTGCTGTTAGTCACTATCATGTGAGTGAGTATCCAGAGTTTTTCGTACCTGGGACGGCCTTGCCTCCTTCCAGGGGCAGCTTGGTGTCCCTGTTGGTGCCCACAAACAGGCAGCCTTGCTGGGTCAAGTACTGGAAGGCTCTATTCAGCTTCATGTAGCTAAAATGTTCATCGAAACCGACCACCACCGCCTTCACCTCGGGGTCCAGAGGCACGTTGGCCCAGTCGACCTGCTTCCCTGAGATGAGGTCAGGTCCCACCCCGATCTGCTGGATCCCCACCGCCTCCAGCTCCTGCTTCATGGCGTTACTGCCCACCAGGAACACCTTCCCCTCCAGTTTGCAGACCGTCTTCAAGTACCTGGCGGTGCAGTACGCGGTCCCAAACACTTCTTCTTCTTTCACGTTGAAGCCTAGCGTGGTCATTTTGTCTGCGTACATCTTCCTCGACTTGGTGCTGTTGTTGGTGACGAAGAAGACCTTCTTGCCCTTTTCCTTGAGCAGGTTAATGACCTGAGGGGCTCCGGGGATGGCCTGGTCCCCCCGCCAGATGACCCCATCGCAGTCAAATAGGACGCTGTCCACGGAGTCCAGCACTTGTTTGACTAGTGCTCCGCTCAGACGAGTACATTTTGACCCAGACATCAGGGAAGAGTTAGCTAAACCGAGCCTTTAGCGCTGTCAGGTTTAAAATAACCGTAACTGTTCGGTCGGTACGTGCAGCCGTTAGTGCACGTTGCTTTCCCTACCGAGCGAAGCGACGAGCGGTAATGAGGGTGTCATACAGTTCAGTTCTATACTATATGTAAAAATGCGCCTTACCTTCGTGGCATATAGGGGCTCAGAAAACCGGTTTGGTTTAAATGACAATAGAGTTTAAATTCGCCGGATTTTTCACACCGGAAAAACCTGACCTTCCCCTCAGTGTTACATCAATTCTGCGGCTACTTCCGTACCGGCTTAAAGTGACAGACGCTACCCACGAAGAAGTCCACTCCCTCTGCCTGTCGGTCATGTCTAGAAGGGAACCCCAGACCGGCTACAGAACTCGCGAGAATGAGCGAGAATAACCCAACCCATGATTTTTCCCTAACTTTAACTCTAAAGTGTTTTCTGTCCACATTTCTGCAAAGATTTCTCATCACAGTATTCTCTCATTATAATACATTGTTAGTTTTTGTGCCGTTCAAAAGAAATAAACAACTCCTGTAAATCTCGCGAGAATTTCACAAATGAAGGGTTCCCGTCTAGAAACGATCCTGCCTGTCAAGCGTCTGTCACCAGTTTACGGGGATAGAATGAGATTTATTGATCATTATGCAACAAGGTCGTATAGCGAAAATTAAACATAGTTTCCTCTGATTGACGATTTAAACAGACTGACGAGATAAAAAGAAAAAGAAAAAGGAACAAACATAATAAACAACCTGGATTTATCTTATACATATACATATTCAAAAGTTGGGACCTCGTGCCGTCATGATGTATTGAAGAAATTACAAGTGAAAAATGGATATGTTATTTCGTCCTGCTTCATAAGTGTTAATGCTTTAGTTGATGGCAGGCAAAGAATAAAAAGGGATGGAATAAGGTGTTCTAAGCTTTAAGGTAATACTGTTACTGTTACAGACAATAATTTGATCCAGCAAGGATTATTTTTGAGTTTGCTTCTCAGAGCTTTCCATTTTGTAACACCTTGTGGGAGACAGACATCAGAGCCCATAAAGAAGTCACTAACTTAAACTTTATTTCTTCAGTCACCAATAGATCTTGGGGACAATAAATGGTAGAGTAAATGCAGCATAACAACAAAGAAGGTAGTGATTTTTTTTCAGTTGTCTTTTTTCTGAACAGGTTGTAGAGGGATGAAAATCTCTCCCAGGTTTCGGAGTAGCCCTCTGCTGTAGTAGTATCTTTTAGAGTGGTCTGACGCTGGGCTGCAGAGATGGTCTGCTGTTGCAGTTGGGTGGCAGTGCTGACAGTAGTAACCTCGACTTTTATACCACTCATTAGAGGTCTGGTTGACAAGGGCCAGGTAGGTGTGGAACAAGGCATAACCCGCCAGGAGGAAGAAGACAAAGACCAGAAATCCCAGCATGAAGACAATTCGAGGAAAGGTCAGGAACAGATGCTGTAGGGAGAGAGGAGAAAAAGGAAATGATTCAGCCCAACATGAGATATTACATTGGAAATAAACACGGCTTTAGCATGTGGATGTAATATACGGTATGTCAGCAGCTCTGAGTCTCACCTGTACAACAAACAGAGGCCCTGCTGGCTGCTGCTGGCCGTTTTCATCTATATAACTAGCACTCAGAAGCCCTGACCGCAGCACGGCATGAAGCAGCATGTCTCCTGTTAGCAGGGCGATGTCGCCTGCCATGGCACACACACTGAAGAGGTAAAGCAGGAAGTAACGTGTGTTCTGAGCACCGATGCAGTTGTTCACCCAGACACAGTGGTGGTCAAAGCGCTGGACACACCTGTTGCAGACCCCTGAAATACAAACATGTGTTTACTGTGAGCATTTAATTGTCAAACCACAAGGGAACAGAACAGCCAGTACAACAGGTATCTATAACAAAGTACTCACTGCAGTGTTTGGAGCGAGCTGGTTTGACGAGCTGGCAAGTTGGACAGGCAACTCCCGGGTGAAACAGTCTCTTGTCATATGGATAGATGTGAATCTGGCCAGCGACTTTCTTCTTTGTCACTGTGCCTGCCAGAGTCAAGAGGAGACAGTTAAGAAAAAAATACAAAAACTAAACACAGGTAGTACTCCAGACCTTAATATCATGAAGAGAGCTCTGGTGTTTTGTCCATGTGAACCTCATCTGGTCCAGAACAAACTCTGATTTTCTCTGGTTATTGTAAAACACCAGTCGATATTTCATTTCAAAGTCTTTATCAGCCAATACCAATGATAATATTATTATGCATCCCTGAAATTAGGCTTCAGCAGCAAACATGGGTTGTTGTTGTTTGTTATTTTTTCATGATTTGTGTGAACAGCATGTCATGTGTGGTCCTAAATCAGATACAGCTCAGATTTTTTGCAAAGCAACCTCAGTGTGAACAGATATATCAGAACTCATTACTTTACTCGCCTGCAGCAAAACTCTTATTGAGAGGTGTTGACAGATGGTCAAAAGAAAGTTAAAAGTAGTCCTTGACATCCTGAAATTTTGAAAGAAATGTCTTCAGTGGCCTCCATGATTATTGTAAATTTTTGTTTTGTTCAGTTCAAAAACCGTGACCAGTTCACACTGGAAACTCATACTGGTCACATTTTAAAAATAGTGTGAACAGCCAAACGAAAAAAAATCAGTGTGAACATACCCCTTTTTAACCGAGGCAGTTTGGAGCCAGTGCCTAATCTTGAACCAGTAGCTGCATCTGGCATTCCCAAGGCATGGACTCACATGAGGATATATTTGCCTGTCTTACTGCACCATGGGTGATGCTGTGTAGAGGGTCCCTTGATTACCAGATTCCCCCAGAAAATGGTTTTATCCTCCAGGTGACAAAATGAAATTACTGATGTGGCATGGGTGATATGTAATTACCAATATCCTTAGCTATTACTCATAAAATATCAAAATATGGCTGCACACTGGTAAAGAATAAATCTCTGGTATGTTGGAAAGAGATAAAGATAGATACTGTGTTATTTGATAAATACAGGCCTTACACTACTGGTTAATGTAATCAAGGTATGCAAGTCTCATATATCTCATACCTCAACAAGCCAGGGTTCACCTCCTCTCCTTGCAGCACATAATATGTTTTAACATGGCAGCCAATAACAAACATGTAATAATATACCTTGACTGAACTAACCCGGATCTCTTTTGATGCAGAGGTAGAAGAAGAAGGTTTTGATAGCCAGCAGGACATAAGGCACAGACAGGCTGGTCAGGGTGGTGTCCATCTCCCTGCAGAAGCCAAACACCTCGTAGGTGAACTCTGCATACACAGCACCCTCAAGCAGGACATGCAGATAGATGAACATGTTGTTCCTGCAGTTAGAAGCATGACAAGGATTAAAGGCAAATATACAGGATTATCAGAAACAAAAATACTTTATTGCTTCCCAGGGGGTGTTGGGTTATGTTACAGTTGCTCTCATCCAAGACCAAAAAAAACCTACAAAAAAAAATGCACCATTGAATCATTATTATTGCACATTGCAGTATTAACTCTTTAACAATTGAATTATTGCACAAATGACTATAATTCAATTGTTTAATTGCAATAATTATAATTATTCTTCTTAAATAGAAATAAGTATGATAAAATATGTAAATTATACTACAATATGTAAAAACTATTTTATACAAAGAAGAAAAGAAAATAAGAAATGTGTAAAATATATATACTACAATATATAATGATATATCTAAACAATAATGCTGAAAAATGTGTCTAAGCAAGAATATTGTAAATAAGAGGATTATAAATAAAAATATTAGTTGAAATGTACAATGCAGTACTGGTGCCAGTATTGCACAGAGGAATTATTATCACACAAACATACTGTATAATAGACCTTTTTCATGTGACATTATAGGACAAACACAGGTGTTACCAATTATACTAATTGAGATTCGAACTTCAATTAGTTTTCTCAAATTCACTGGTAACACCTCAGTCGTGTACCCTACTATTTATATATTTTCATATGGCTGCTGTGAATATAATGTCTTTATTTCTGGTAACACTTCACCAACTACTGACCTTTGATGAAACAGCCTGTGCAAGGTCCACTGTGAAAACTTCTGGAGCCATTTTGGTGTAAGTGGTCCAACTACCTGTGAATAATGATAATAATTTGTCAATAGCTTCAATTTTTGAAGTGTTGTCTTATTATTGTGATAAATTAGTCGAACAGCGCCACGCAGTGTCACTTTGTGGAATTACAGTTGAAAAGCTTCTTCTCTTACCTTTCCTACAGCGTTGAGGAGAACAGTAAAGGGGGTCTGCTGCTGACCTGAGTATTTACAGACTAGGATTATACATGTGAGCACCACCGCGACGTAGATAGCAAACAGAGTGAGGAAATCCATGTCTCACCTGGCAGCTGTAAACACACAAAAACAACAGGTGTTCATGAAACAAACTCCCAACGAACAGGTAGCAAACTCATCAAGAAGCTACACATTTGTTACTGTTACGTTTTCTGTTCATTTTGTTTAAACATTGTGAGGACTTTTGAACGAAATAAAACAGGGCGTGCTTTTAAAACGACTCAGATGTACAAGTTTACATTAGCATGCTAACCAACCTAAGTACCCAACGTTAGCAAACATGCGTATCTACTCCCGCTTTCTTGCTAAAGCCGTTAACTACCGTTAATTCATTTACATCTTACCCTCTAATCGAGGTCACACATAGCTGCCTTTCAGTGTTTTATCTCACGTCAACATTGTTGGTTTGGTTAGTGTTGTGGCCACCAGCTTCACTTTTGGTCCATGAACATGCTCTGTAAACAGTGCTACTTCCGTAGCATCGATGTAGCTAACTTCCAAGTTAACAGCTGATGGGTTGTGCTAATTGGCTGAGGCTGACATGCTGCAGGGAGGTGGGAGAAGAGGGTCTGTCAGTATTTTTACTGAAGTTTGCTGAATACTTCTTCTGTGAAAATACTACAAATGAAAGTTCTGCATAATTTAAGTAAAAGTATGTAAGCATGACTTTATTAAGAGTTACTTTATGAAAAGTACTCATAGTGCAGTAGTATGATCGCTGTCAGTGCTTTACCATTAAAGCTGATGTTTTGAATTAATATTGATGCTGCATGAATGTGTATGTTGTAGTTTTTGCTGCTGTGGATGTTTGCACTAATGTCTAGTGCTGATATTAGTTGTCAACTATTAAGTTAATCTCAAATGTTAATATTATGTCTTGTTAGTCTTCCTTGACAGTAAACTGAATATCTTTGGGTTGTGGACAAAACAAGATGTTTGAGGGCGTCACCTTTGGCATGGCATACATGGTTTTCACTGGACAGAAAGATTATGAAAAATTATAATCTGAAAAGTAACCAGTAACTAAAACTGTCAGACCAATATAGTAGATTAAAAAACGCATTTGCCTCTGAAATGTAGTGGACTGTAATTATAATGCTGCACAAAATGAAAATACTCTAGTAAAGTACAAGTACCTCTAAATTGTACTTAATATTGAGTCTGAAAAGTCTGAAATGTTGAAAAGCTATTTTGGAGTCTTCCCTCCTCCACCACCTGATAAGTGAATAAACCATCACAGAGTCATCCTCACAGGCTTCAAAAGTTTCCCGTCTGTTGTTTTCTGAGTGAAGAGGAGGTGTGGTCAGTTTATTATTGCATGCAAAAAGAGTATATTACTTCTTCCAAGTCAGATGTAAAATCAGACCACCTAAGAAGACTGGACTGTTTTCCACATTTTGTCTTCATTGTCTACATAAATAACTGACTTGCATTTACTTAGTATTGTTTTCTCTCTGTCACTGCCGTCCAGTGCTCCACACAATGCAACGAAGCATCACAAGACACCTGTTGGATCTGGTTGCCGACATGGCCCAACACTCATATTACGGCTCACAGTGCTGGAGAGGGGAGCATTACTCAGGACCTCTGCACGCACATCTATCGATGCTGTTTAAAAAGGTAGGGGATGTGAGGCTCTGCTGGTGTGTTGATCATTTGAGATGTTTCTTATGTTAGATATTTGGTCGGTCACCCTGCATTGAGTGTATTTGTAGCTACATTTTGGGTTTGAGAAGTGTTTCTAAATATTTTTCACATAATTTATGACTAATGAAGTGCAAGTTTTACTTTTTGTAAAGACATATTTTTTCAGGTCTCTTGTTTTTTTTTAAATATAAAACGTGTAAAGTACAACATATATGTTCAAGTGTATAAACTATTTCATTGAATAATAATTTATTACAGTTTTGCTAATCGAGTGATAAGGCTGAGACAGTTTTACCAGATTTAATTGCCTGTGAAATGTCAGTTTTCTGTCCGTCATCATGTCACACAAGAGTAACTGTGCTTGGCTGTAGCGTAAGAGGAGAGTTTGATTGAAATGAGCAGTGTCTATTTGGAGATACAGCCGTTTGTGTTTAATTATTCATTTGGTGCCGGACTGCCTGTTCCTTATTCGGTGCTTTGCCACTAATGACAGTTTACACTCCAATAACCTGCAAGCCGCATCACTACTTTCTCTTCAGATCTAATGAGTTTTCATTTAAATTTACTGCCTGCAACATGTTAACTGCTGTTATTGATGAACCCACCACTGACTTAAACAGCTCATTCAGATTGTTTGAAGTGGGGTTGTATGAGGCACTTATCCACAGTCAGTGTATTAGCTACAGTAGCTGCTGGTTGGCGGCACGTGCCCAGCTTAGAGAAGCAGAGAGGGGCACCAGCATTAAAGCTAAGCAATGAACTGCTATGGACAGGGTCACCAACAAAAGGTATTTTAACCACTTAAAAAAGATCCACCTAAAAAACTCAGTATCAGTTCAAGTTTGTGTTATATACAGAATATTGTCATTGCTTTACGTTGCCGTCATACAGCGTTTTCTGATGGGAATCTGCCGTTGTAAGAGTAATGAGTAAAATCTGTTATTTTACCTTGTATAAAACTGGAGTTGCTGGTCAACAGCTGCCTCAATCTGCTAGTTTGTTTGTGTCTTATGTTGTATATAATGAGTGTACCTGAGGTGCCTTAACAACATTAAATAAAGAATATAATAATAAGCATAATCTCTCATATTCAAGGGTGGAAGTAACAAATTAGATTTAGTCCTGTTATTGTAATAGAGTAGCTTGTCTGTACTATAAGACAGATTTTTTGTTTAAAAAGAACACACATCAGGCACACAACACTGTGTGATGTGTGATACAAGACATCACCCTCTGGCAAAATACCAAGGTTTAGAGAGTCCTGCAGTCCCTCAGTGTGACAGTGTGGCCAGGACACATTTCAGACATACTGCTGAAAGAATGTGGTCACATGCGGCCCAGACTGTCTCTGAATGGGGTGATTGGATCTCAATGCGTCTTCAATGCATCTTGGGTGCATTCACACCTTTAGAACTGTCAACTTGTGGTTGGGTCATCAGACACATCTAAATATTAGGTGTAAACAGCCTCTATGAGTGACCCTATTCCCAATACTCATAGTCACTCAATCAGTTACTATTATGGATAAGGTTAAAGCATTTCTGCCGCAGTAGGACACTATGATATTGTTTCACCACAACCCCAACAGAACAACCTGCATCTCATTTTAACTCATTCTTTTTTCTATTACATGATGATTTCACTTTCGTTTGGGCTCTAAAGCTTTAACCCTTTGAATCTTTATTATTGGTTGCACATAGTTATCGTCATTTACAATGTTAAAACCACAAGGATTTGAATATTTGGGATAAAAAGACACAAATATTTCATCAGAAGAATTTCTGTTAACACATAAAAGCTTAAATACACAGAGGTTTTACGCCTATTGTACTGTCTCACCTGTCTTATGCTGTCACTCTTAAGCCTAAAATATAAATGTTTTCACTCCAGCTGTGACCTGAACTCACCCTCCTATGCAGACTGTAGTGTTTTGTCACACATTATGACTTGGCACTAGATAGTACATGTCCTGTGCTGTGCACATTCACAATCCTTCCACTATAGTTGGTGTATGTATTCATTGAAGGAGGGGGAGCATGTGTTCCTTCTGTATTAATGGCAGGGGGGTTGGTGGAGAAGATTCAGCTCATAATCCTACTAATCCTACAGGCTAAAGTCTTAAATTGCCCCTGCTCCTTCTCAATGGACTGAACATTTGAGTGTGACTCACACACATGGAAACACACAGAATTCCAGGCAAGCAGACGCTCCAATTAGTCCTCATCAGGCTTCCTTGCATCGACGCAGAGTGATTCTGGGCCAGGAGCGGTCCCTCGGAGAGCCACCTAGCCGAGAGAGGAGGAGGAGGAAAAAGACACATCGGTGTATTTATAGAAAAATGAGGCCTCACAATACCCTTTTTGGAGAGAGAATTATTAAGGAACCGAGGTGCGCGGGTGCACGCGTCCCAGTTTTCTGATTAACACTGTGCAAGCAGGCTGGCCCTAGGATGAATCAGGGATGAGACGCAGGACTAACTCCTTGACACACTCACAGGGAGACTGCACTCGCTTCTCATGCACACTCACCCTTTGCTCATGAGGACACGGCTGTGGCTTCAGGGTGGAAGAATGGGGCAATGTTTTGTCACCCTTTCTGTTTGACTTTGGGTTGATCAGGGGGGAGGTTTTTTTGTTTTTTTTAAACATTATATTTGAGAAGACAGATTGGATATCAGGCTGCTAGCAGGCCACCTGCTATTTGACACTCAAGATGAAGAAGTTTTTGCAAAACAAAAAAGGCCGATACTCTTTTCGGCAGAGCAAACGGGGCTCTCGGTGTCCATCTAAAGATTTCTGTAAGTCTTTTATCGGCTTCGTCCACTGTGTGAATCCTGCTGTGCCTTGGGATGCTGTGGAGCACATCATTAGCTCCCAGCTGAGCTAGAAGCTTTATAGTTGATTATGTTTAGCAAGAGCCAACATGTCAATTTGTCTGTATTTATCGTATTAGAGGTGTTTTTAAAAAGTGTCACATGGATTCATTAATCTCGTTTTAATATTTCAGTCCAGTTTGGCCCTCCAGTGCCTCTATATTTGCCAGTTTACCTCATTTTGTTTCTCTTACCTGCTTAAAAATGATCCGTGCAGTCAGTGTGGTGCTCTGATGCTCTGTTCCATAATTACCATTCAACAGGACAGACTAAGTTGCATGTGCACTGAGTGAAAAAAAAAAAAAAAGCTGGAGGAACTTTTGTCTCTCAAACTAATTAAGGTCACAATCTCTGCGATGCCTTAATTTGATTGGCTGCTGTGGAGTTTGTGAACCAGGTCAGGGACCACTGAGTGTGTCATGGTTCATGGTAGAGGGTTACAGAGCCGCACTCGATAGTACAACTTGAGAGACGGAAGATAGCACGAGGGAGGAGAGACAGAACACGAGTGCCCAGAATTGGAGCTTATTTTAAAGCATGAAAAGGATTATTTGATCCAAGGGTGTTTTTACAATGTCCATAGACTTAAATGTGTTGGCCACAGTGGGTAAGTGTGTCTCTCTCTTTTTTTTTTAGCATGCTGTCTCATAACCTCACACACTTTCATCTGCAGTGAAGCTCCAAAGTGCAGTCCACCCTGTAAAAACCATTGATTAATTCTTACATCCTTTCTCAGTCCTCAGCATGCCGTCATCCAATCAGGGCTGGCCTGAGGAGTTCGGCTTCCAGCTGGGTGGGAATGGACCCAGCTACATCCTGTCCGTGGAGGAGGGCAGCAGCGCCCACCTGGCTGGGCTGCAGGCCGGCGACCAGGTCCTGGAGATCGAGGGCCACAATGTCTCGACGCTGGGTCCCCAAGCTGTCATTGCCATTGCCCAGACGCAGAAGAATATCCCGCCCAGTATCGGAGTTGTGTCCCGCGTACAGCAGGTCATACAGCTTTTGAATCCATAACAGTAGCAATGGATATGTGGGTTAAAGGTCCAGTGTGTAAGATTTACAGGGACTGCAATATTCACAGTTTTTTCATTAGTGCATAATCACCTAAAGATAAGAATCATTGTGCTTTCATTACCTTAGAATGAGCTGTTAATATCTACAGAAGCCGTGGGTCATGTTGGCGCCATGTTGCACTGCCATGTTTCTACAGTAGCTAAGAGCGGACAAACCAAACACTGGATCTAGAGAGGGCCTTTCGTGTTTTTCTCAAGTTTTGCATCCACTGTAGTTTCTCCCACATGCTTGGAAAGGGAGGGTGAGGCAAGCAGTATTCAGTTGATGGCAATCTACAACCTCACCGCTAAAAGCCACTAAATCTACACACTGGTCCTTTAAACAGGGTGTTGGCAGGGTCTGAAATCTAATAATCTGAATTTTCGGTCTTAAAATGCCTTAAATAGTTTGTCAGATTGGATTGACTGGATTAATTACATTTTCCCTATTTTTCTGACATTTTGAAGATTATCATCTTAATCATCTCATATCAATTAATGGTCAGCATAATTGATAATTAAGGTAATTATTAGAGGGTGTCTGCAGGATCTTAAAAAGTCTAAAATCCAATAATCTGGATTTCAGACCTTAGAGTGTCTTAAATATGCTTTTGACAGGTCTCAAAAATTGATTGGGCTAATGAACTTGACGTTAGTTATAAAGTTGCATTTTTCGGTCTTGCTTTTATATGTGTTTTGGGGAAAATTTGTCTTAATCACGCTGTAACAGCTACAAAACAAACAAAAAAATTTAATGAAATTCATATTTATTTGTTTCCTGCGTTACAGATGGACATCATACCAGGCCCTGATGGTCGTTTTGGGTTCACCATCGTGGGAGACTGCCCCCTGCTGGTGGAGGATTGCTCGCCTTGCTCTCCAGCCGGCCGTGCAGGTCTGAGGGCAGGGGATTACGTCATGGAAGTCAATGGCATCCCCGTCAGGCAGCATGAGACAGCTGCAGCACTGATCAAGGCCTCCCAGGGGAGGACTCTCCGTCTGGGGGTGCTGTGCCTCGGCCCGAGGCAGAAACACAGCATCAGCATAGACGACAGCCAGATGGGAGGGGAAGGGGCGAGACTGGACCGTAAACATAAAGCTCTGGAGTTCAACAGGAAGGTATGTTTAGATGCACAGTCACAACTGAGTCCAGATGAAGACCTGTACCTGCTTCAGTTGATTTGGCCAGTTTAAAGGCAGTGAAAATGTATTTTCTCAGTCAGCTTCTTACTGTGAGGTACATTAACATAAACTTTTCTTACAACATTGCAACAGTTTGTTGACTTCACAAGGTCGTCCCCCCCCCCAAAATCTGTTTTGCCTTGTCCTGAACCCCAGTTTGCTCCCCAGTCACAGGTTGTGCACAAGCCAGTGTGTTCCCAAATTTCATCCTTACGCTCGGATAAATAGAGTAGGTTGTGTCAGGAAGGGCATCTGGTGTAAGATGCGTATGCCAAATCAGATATGTGAATGCATGTCAGGTTGGACAAGACACAGGCTGCCAGTGAACAGATGATCTGCTGTGGCAAAACACAGGGAAATTCTGCCCAGTCCTGCTCTACTGTGCTGTGATTGGCTAGTACTTGTTGCCTCAGCAGTTTTTGTTATAGCCAGAAAAGCTTTCTAACATTATGAAAGGGTCTATTTTAACCCAAACCATGATTTTTTTCCCCCCTAAATCTAACCAAGTAGTTTTGGCACCTAAATCTGACCAGACTGCAACAGAAAACTGAAAATTATTTTAAAAACTGAATCTAAAAAAGTCAACAGTGACATTTAGGTTCACAGACCCCATCTCCTTGGTGAAAGTCCTGTGTTTTCACTGTTCATCCACCACAGGCTCCTTTTTAATCTTCTCCCAGCTGCCACGCTCACAGCACAGTTGGGTGGGACTTGGGTGGCTCATACCTAGCATCAGGCAACAAGTGCTCGCCAACCGCAGCACATTAGTAGTCGCCACTACGTCTGTGTTCTTCTTTCTTGGTTTGAAGTCAACATGACTTAGAATTAGAGAAAGGTCATTCCTGTGTACCAATCAGAATTTAGGAGAAGTGTATTTGAATCTGCTCAGTCACCTATGTGCTCGAATGCAGTGGAGGGACCATCAGCTGTCCAGGCGAATGGCACACCTGCGTCTTTGCAATCGGTTGATGCTGTGACTTCGCTGTGTGACCGTGCCCCAAGAGTTCAGGGGTTGCATTCTTATGTTGCTATATGCTGTTAATCAAATCAGATCAAACCATGCTCACACAAATTTGAAGCGTAAATATTTCTTATGTAGTCAGTTTGTTATTTAAGAGAAATACTTTTTTTAAACAGTTTTCAGGGAGTTTACATTATAATAAGGCACACAGTAGCTCTGCTTAATCTCGTAACATCCAACAAGTTTCTGTCCATCCATCCAATATCTGTAACCGCTTATCCTTGATGGTCTGGACAGGTCGCCAGTTCATCACAAGGCTGACACATGGAGACAAACAACCATTTACGTGTATATTCATACACGAAGGCACCAATTAACCTAGCCTGCATGTCTGTGGGAGGAAGCCGCAGTACCCAGAGAAAAACCCACACAGACACAGGGACAACAAACTAATTCCGCATAGGAAGGCCCTGCCCTCCTATGCGGAATTAGTTTGTTGTCAGCTGGCTGGGGGGTTCGAACCCAAAACCCTCTTGGTGTAAGGCGACAGCACCACCGTGCCGGCACAAATTTATGTGATGAATTTAATACAGTGCACAAGTATAAGTCTTTAAATAGTTTATAGTGTGAGAAAACAGAGTGGTTTTCTCTTTCAAACTGCAGATGAAGTGTTGTTATGGTAACAATCTGGGACTGTGTAAAACTATGAGATGACAGCATCTCCCCCTGTTTTTCATTTTCATTTTTACTGACTTCAAACTGCTCCCAGCCTCTAACACTATTGTTTAATCTCCATCAGGTTGACCAGATTCTGGGCGATGAACCTGAAGTGAAAGAGAAACTCTTCACTGTGCTGAAGCAGTACGCTGCCGAGAAGAGAGTCGAGTGGCTGGCCTCGGTCCTGCCTGACATTCTCACCACTGATGAGCATCGACAGCTCATCTCCAGCATCAGGTAAGAGCCATACGTTTCAGCTCTCATCATAATGAACTGACAAACATTGCAAAGAATGAAGTGCTGTTAGAAATATGGCTGCAAATTCGGTGGAGAGCATGTGTCTAGTTTCCCTTTGTAACCGTGTGAAAGTGAGCAACCATTGACCATAAAAAGCATTATCCTGGGCAGTCTGTGACGCATATTATGTAACCAAGACATCTCTTGTTTGAATGCCCCTCTGAAATTGTCCATTAAAGCCAAAATACTCTCCAGAAATCCTTAAAAAAATGCATTATCTTCCCACAACAGCCTGTGATCCGAGGATATAAGATTCAAACCAGTCGATATTGCAGTGTGTATTACTGCGAAGCCTACAGAGTTGTCGATTCTTGCTCCCACTCTTGGTATTTTAGCCCACACACATACCCACTTGTCCTTTTCCAAGTCCCAGTGAAAAGTAAAATAATCTACAGGGATTTAATTCATAATGACCACGTAAACAGGCTTTTCCTGTTGCTCATTCCGCAGCAGGAGGGATTAGAGGGGGTCTCGACTGCTGCCACCCATTTCAGAGCTACGCTGGAGGTTTAGGTGGGCCCCATCTGCCACACGGAGTTAAATCCACATTGACCCTCCAAGTCGCTTAAAGTGTCATCAGCGTTAGTGAAACTGAGAGACTAAACTGACGTGGAGTTAGAGTTTCTAGCGGTAAATGAGGATTGGCAATGTGAACTCTACTCACAGCATGGAGTAGCCTGTGATTATGAGCCACGGACAGATTGAGTTGAGTGCTCGCTTCATGAAAACATCATTTAATACCGGTGGCCATGCTGCTCTGCATCCACAGTCACTTTAAAAGGAAAAATAGGAGCTGAAGCTGCGGCCAACAGGTTTTTTGAAGGTGTGTGGCGCTGCCAGCTACCTAAACGTGAAAAGCCACTCAGGTAGCCAGAGCTCTGCGGTCGTCTGCGTGCCAGAATGACCAGCACTCCCGCCTCTCTGGAAATCCCCAGACAGTTTGTCCACAGATTGCACTTCTTCCACAAGTGCAGCCAATAAAACCTTTTGTTCTCTTACTACACTGACTCCCTCCACTACTACACCACTCTGAACTCATTTTTGTGGTATTAGTTAGAGCCCAAATGCTAGGGGTGCTGCAACATGGTGGGAAGGGGTTGACTACTATATACTACTACTACTACTACTACTACTATCATACTATATGTCTCCAGTCAGAGAACACAGTCATCAGTTGGATTTCAGCTTAGCATGTGCGCAATCTATGCTGCATATAGTCTATGTGGTATGTTTCTGCTATCCAGCATTAATTAAAAGCATTTAAAAACTGCAAAAAAAAGAGATCAGCATACGCTGTGTGTGTGTGGCTGTGTGAATCTTAAACAAGTGACCACATTAACTTTGTATTCAGTTAACACGCAGTCGAGGATAGTTTTTAACAGGCTAATTATTGAATCAAGTCTTTACAGCGATACAAAAATACACTAAACATAATCAAGACAATGAAACGTCATAAACAAATGAGAGAAACTCAAGTCATGGTGCTACACGAGCCTGACAGCACATCGTCTGTGACCACTGCTTTCTGACAGAAACACAGCAAAAGGAAGTGGGAAAAACGTGCACTCAAAGTAAAATTTCAAAATAAGCCACATGAACATGAAAAAGGCGGGGGATCCCACAAGATCACCAAGAACAATGGTGGGGGAAACACTATCATCCTCATGTGTGTTCCGCCTTGTGCTAAATCTAAATCAACCAAAGCAGCCTGCATTATATGTTCTGTTAAGGAAAAAAAAAGTTTTCGTATTCGTACGTATTGAAAAACATAGACACCAATGCCAATATATCTGCGATAGACCCATATCAGGCTAATATAAATGCATTGGCCAACCAGTATATCAGTCCGGCTCTAGTATTAATATAGTGTATGAAGGGTTTCCAGTCGGTGTTGAGGTAGTTTCGTTGTTTCCCTGTAGTGACATGAAACGACGCCTTAAATTGGTCATGAATAATTCAAACTCTGTGAGGGAACTCTTCATTGGTATTTTGTATAATGAAAGACACTCCCATTTGCATGAACACCAATAATAACATTAATGCTACCTCTCTCTGTTTTTTTTTTTTCATCCCCCACCCATCTCACAACTCTCTTACCTCTCTCTCCCTCTCACTGAGGGGGGTTTTGTGTTTTTCTCTGATGGATTTTTCTCTCATTATTCTGCTCAGCGCTCAGGCTGCTCTCTGTCTCTCTCTGTGGTGGCCGTTTTCCCCTGATACTTGGTAAAGACAGCCTCCCGCATGCACCAGGGTCCCACCATATCTTTTATTCCCCTCGGAGAAGCAGCACTGAAGCAGTAGGTGTGTCTGTAATTCTGCTCACTATTACATGGTGCAACTTAGTGCTTAGAGCTATGGGTGACAGCTAAAGCGATGAATTGCCTGGGGTAAGTACACCTTTGCGTTCTTTTTGCAATTGAATTTTGTTCATGTTAAGGTTTTATGAAATATGGTTGTGACTGGTTGTTTATTTTGGGGGGAATTCATGCATTTCTATGAGTTGCACTGTTATGACAAGGTGCCATCAATGTAATTATGTATGTGAAGTGGGAGGTGAGTGAATATTTAATGCAGTCAGAGACAGTACAAGGTGGCGGCTGCTGTCGATGTTTAATATCTGATGTTTTTGGCTTTGCGCTCCTCTGCTCCCAAGTTGTTTTCTAAGCTTTCTTCAAGGCAATTTCCAGCTTTAAATCTATAATTTATTAATTCAAGCGAAGCATCAACAGGGTGTTTCATGTAGTTTGATGTCGTGCGACCACACTTGGATGGATGAAGACTGTTAGTTGTAACACAGTTAGCAACAGAAAGACACACTATTGTGCAAAGTGGCTGAAGTCATTAGGATGAGTGATGCTCTGCTCTTAGTATGTAATCTCTTGCCACGTGTTTCAGGGTGTGTGTATCTGCGTGTGTCTGCGCGTGCTTTTGAGCTGAATGTTGATTTTTCAGATTACATAAATTTTCCTTTTAAACTTTATCTGCTTCGTTGTATTATAGTGTGTTCTCTGAAAATAGCGGCACCTTTGGCTCATCTGTACCACATGATGTCCACTAACTGCAACGTTATGGTCGTGGAGATGTGTTCAAAGCAGGTCCCCCTTTTTAGCTCTCTAGTTATTAATCAGCTCCTCTTAACCTGCAGTGCATCATTGAAGAAGCTTTCTTTTTCTTTAGTAGTGATAATAATGGAGTTTGATCTTAGCTGCAGAAGGCAGCAATTTGCAGCTTGTTTGCAACCACTGCTGAGCTGCACAAGATTGGAAACATTCACAGGCTCACAAGCGCCTTGTAAACTGTTTTCATTAAAGTGGGCGATGAGCACAAGCAATACTAAAGCCAGTGCATTCACAACTTGGAGTGGAACAAGTTGTCTCTTCTCATCAATATGCACATCTATTTATCTTTGATGGCAGAATTAGACACCGCTTGATGTGATCAGCTAGTTCAGGGTGAAGGAAGAATAAAAACCACAATGGATCAACGATGGCAGTTTGATTTTAAGTGACACTAGTTCTAGGGATGGCAATGCCAATCAGTCAGTCAATCTCCCACTTTTGTCCAGACTGATATATCTTGACGTTCTATTGGATGGATTACCATTGAGCAGGCATTTGTACAGACATTCATGGTCCCAGCGAATGAATGAATCCTACTGACTCTGGCTGGTCCTTTGACTTCTCATCTTGTGCACGTGTCAAACATCCGGCCTGCGGGCTCAATCTGGCCCTGCACTTCATTTTATGTGGCCTGTGAGAGCTGGCAAAGAGTGTAATTTGTGCAATACAAACAAATCTATCCTGCATCATGGAAGTATCAGGTCCATAAACAACACACTGATCACATTTTATAAATAAACACTATAATAATTGTACACTTGATGGTCTGCTTGCCATTATATTTCCTAGACTTATGCTCTGAGAGATTTTCTGTTCTGTTATTCTATTTCCTATTTCATTCTTTCATCTTTATCAGTATCTGCTTTGATCGCATACATTCTTAATTCTTCTGTAGTCCAGTGTGCTGACCTTTTATACCAGCACAGTTTTTAATAATCTACTTTTGACAAGTTCCTGGACACAGACCAGCCACCCTGTGATGCTCATAACGGATTTGAAAGCGCATAAAAATGATCTTTTAATTGCACCAGCTTTATCCTTAAATGTACAACACACCGCCGTGCTCGACTTTTTTGGCAGTGATCACCGAAGAAATATTCTCTCCAGCTCATTCTCCATTATTTTACACCTCTCTTTGTGAGGTAAGACATGAAACCAGTCTCGCACTTGTCTGGACACTCGAAATGAAATGAGGTGTCCTCTTTGTAGTTTTCTGCTTGTCATTCTTCCCTTTTGAGAAATCCGTCCCTTCCTCCCTGCTTGCTTCCTCCTCCACAACCCTCCTTCAGATAATTATAGATCTCTGTTCCTTATAAATGAGGTCAAATCAGAGCACTCATTTAGTTTCCAAGAGTTGACGAAGAAAAACTTTTTTGTGATGAGGTGGCTGTTTCAACAGATGGCTGTGTGATCTGAGGACATCTGCATTTATAAGAGCATAATGCTTAAAGCAGCAGCTACACACACAGACATCCCAACACAGACATGTGCTGTGTGAGAGACAGAGACATATTAGCACAGTGATATGAATAGATGACAAATAGCGGGGAAGCACAGATAGCAAACAGTGAGGGACTGTGTGGGTCGCTACACCTACATCACTACAGAACATTTATTTATATCTCAGGAGGAGTCTGCTCATTGCAGCCTGTAGTCTGTGCTCAGGCAACACTGTCTCAGGCTGTAGTCGGATGCATGAACACCTCAAACCCAATCAGAATCTGCAGAGGCTTTGACAGCACGGCTAAGAATATGTGCCCTATATCTTTAACTGAACAGATTTGTTCCAAAAATGAGACATCCACCCACCCACCATTTCTTAAAGGTGGCAGCTACAGTAAAACAAGTGACAGAATACCATTAAAATGAATGCTGTTTTTAAAGGAATACTTGGTAACTTACATCCACTATGTGTAGATTTTGTAATTTAACATAATTTAAGCATCTTTCAAATTGTTTTGATGGCGAAAAAGCCCTCTTTGCTATTAAACTTGGAATATTATTGAAGAGGAGACACTTTAGAACTGCAAATATGCATTTTTCCCCATAAGAGGGAGGCTACATGTGAGTTAATATGATGTCAGCTCAATAAAATGATAAGTGATTTAATCAAACATACTACAAGGACTTTTAAACTGGTTATGAAATAGGCTCAATTTTATACTGATTCATGCCACTATATCACCTACATACAGAAATGGGATCATCAGCAGGAAGATGGGTCTGTTGAAATAATTTTCAGAATCCAGACTGAAGGAGCCTGTGTTTACATTTTCTCAAGTTACAGTGAGTAGTATGTTAGCTATTTAAAAAGAAGCAAGAGGATGTTATTCCTCAGATAATTTTGTTTTTGACATTACATTTTGTGGTTATGGTGGTGGAAACACTCCTGCTTTTTTCCCACAGGGGCTTCCAAAATCAACACAATATGAAAGTTCCTTGTAGGTGCTTTAAAGTCCATGTAAAGCAATAATAAATATATGTTCTGAATTTCTCACACCGCAGAAAAGTGTGTTATCAACCACCCAGCCAAATTTGAAAGCTTAAAAAAAGCAAGAAGTATATACAATTAGGTATCAAAATCCTGAAAAAATAAATAGTTTTCTGCTCTGAAAAACTGGGAGATGTCTGCTTAAAATAATAAAATAATTATAATTAAAGGCCTATCAGAGTAATTATAAATCAGTAGTAGAGTGTTGTCATATCTTCTCAGACATTTGGGAGCTCCCTAACAGCCTCAGACTTCTTTATATTCGTTTTAACTGTTTTCAGAGGACAGGTATTAGTGCTCCTCGTGACAACTAAATGTTTAAAGTTTGAAAAGTGCCCCTTCCAAAAGTATTTAATTGGTCAATTTAATCATAATGCTGCACACTAAACTGGCTGTCTGCTATTAAAAGTCCATATAAAATACATAATTCAAGCAGGAGATGAGGGGATCATGTCAAAAACTGCAGGTCCTTTTGTCTTGTGTTGTTGTGGTGCTGAATGGAGAGCTCCTGTCAAGAGGGTAGCAGCACACATTGTGGTCTACCACAGTGTATTTTTTTATACGACCACTGGGGGGCCCAAAGTAGGAAATGTATTCTCAATGCTGTTGAAACATGAAGTGTTAGACTTCTTTACTCAATAGATATGTGATGTAGCATTTTGTAAGGTAGTGCATCTCCTGCCCTTTTCTACCCTCAGCATATAATAGTGAACTTGCATAAGTGGAACTGCAGTGTGCTGCATTTTTATTTATTTAAATTTGTATGGACCACAGTCTATCATCTATGGAGAACATCTCTGACCTTTTGGCAGCATCTTTGTACATCACATAAAGAGATTAGTTCCTGACAAGTTTGAAGGAAACTGTCATTCACAGTTGAAATGAAGTGAATGGTAATTGTATTTAAAGGACAGATACTAACCTTGCGGCCCAGCTAGCAAAGTATGACTACAGATCAGCTCCAGAATGGCATGGCTGACATTATCAGCCAGTAGCACAGATGTGTCTATGCCTGCATATATTTTTACTGATAAGTAACAAGACAATTCAGTGCAGTGATCAATCAAGAACAGTGTTACAACTGCATAGTGTGTCTACCAGAGCACTAATGAGTTTGCTTTTCAACTATAAAATGCTTTGCTCATTACAAACCACGGTCACAACTCTTTAATAACCAATTTATCAAAAATCTCATATTAAAAATGTCAGTTTTTTGTTCTGAATTCGTGTTAAAACCTGATTATGAGCTATTACATTCTTACCTTTTTTAAACTATCAAATATGAATGTCAGTATCGGGTTATATTCATAAAGATCAGGCTTTCTATCTCTATAGGCCTATCTCTACAGCTACTAAGGAGGTGTTCACTATTTTCAGAAAAGAGCTCTTCATGCAGGCGACCAGTGTGTTGTTAAGAGAAGCTGTGACCTTTAGGTTCTACATGTAAATGAGATTTTATTATATTCCCCACAGCAGCAATGTCACAAGGCTGGAGGTGCTCTATATTTACCTGAGTGCCTTTTAATAAAGTGCTTAAACAACTCTGGATAATGAAATGAACAGTGTCCAGGCCTCACGTTTGCTGTGAAGTTGGTTTTTCCCTCTCTCTCTCTCCTTCTCCCTGTACAATGAGTGTGTCCTAATTGCTTTATTTAGCTGTCAAAGTTGTTTTTATGCAGCTTAATTAGCTTCTCGTGGACACGTACAGTGGTAGCTGTTATCTCTCTCTCTTGTCTCTATCAGCGAGTTTGTTGCTAATTACTCCACTGGTGCTGTTTTTCACAACCCGTGCTACACCCAGTGTGCTTATGGCTGATTCATCTGATCAGCAGATCAGCCGCGAATCAGCAAGTGAGAACACAACAGACTGGTGTAGGTTGGAATCAAAACGGTTGTTTGTGCAAATTTGTGTTTGAGCTTCTCTCTCAGTTGTATTTTTATACCACTGTGATTTAACAAACATGAAATCAAATAAATAACTTCTGACTTGTTTGATGTATCAGCTGGGATTTGGGCTTTCTTTTATTTACATTAATCAGTGCAGGCTATATGAAGCTACAGCCAGAAGTTTAGCTAAGCTTAGCTTAGCATATAAATACCTGGAAACAGCTAGCCTGGCTCTGTCTGAAGGTACAAAATCTGCCTACCAGCAACTCTTAAGCTTTTGAAAGCACCAAGCGAGCTGCTTTCCCCTGTTTCCCA
>JAJHUR010055596.1:45356-60115 GCA_027495735.1 Lutjanus campechanus
TGCAGGCGACCAGTGTGTTGTTAAGAGAAGCTGTGACCTTTAGGTTCTACATGTAAATGAGATTTTATTATATTCCCCACAGCAGCAATGTCACAAGGCTGGAGGTGCTCTATATTTACCTGAGTGCCTTTTAATAAAGTGCTTAAACAACTCTGGATAATGAAATGAACAGTGTCCAGGCCTCACGTTTGCTGTGAAGTTGGTTTTTCCCTCTCTCTCTCTCCTTCTCCCTGTACAATGAGTGTGTCCTAATTGCTTTATTTAGCTGTCAAAGTTGTTTTTATGCAGCTTAATTAGCTTCTCGTGGACACGTACAGTGGTAGCTGTTATCTCTCTCTCTTGTCTCTATCAGCGAGTTTGTTGCTAATTACTCCACTGGTGCTGTTTTTCACAACCCGTGCTACACCCAGTGTGCTTATGGCTGATTCATCTGATCAGCAGATCAGCCGCGAATCAGCAAGTGAGAACACAACAGACTGGTGTAGGTTGGAATCAAAACGGTTGTTTGTGCAAATTTGTGTTTGAGCTTCTCTCTCAGTTGTATTTTTATACCACTGTGATTTAACAAACATGAAATCAAATAAATAACTTCTGACTTGTTTGATGTATCAGCTGGGATTTGGGCTTTCTTTTATTTACATTAATCAGTGCAGGCTATATGAAGCTACAGCCAGAAGTTTAGCTAAGCTTAGCTTAGCATATAAATACCTGGAAACAGCTAGCCTGGCTCTGTCTGAAGGTACAAAATCTGCCTACCAGCAACTCTTAAGCTTTTGAAAGCACCAAGCGAGCTGCTTTCCCCTGTTTCCCATTTTAATGCTAAGGAAACCAGCTGCTAATGGTCGCTATTTATTTACAGTACAGACTCCCATCTAACGTTGTACAATAAGTGTATTTCCAAAAATGTCTACTATCACATTATAGTGAGTGAGTGATATGACAGGAGTTTAGGTTCAGGTTAAAGGAAAATAGCAGCTTGCCTGCTCGTATACAGTCTGTCAGCAGTCTGTGATGAATGAATCACAGGTGTTGATTTACTGTTTTTGGTTTTCAGCCAGTGATTTATTTTTACATTTCCCAGAGTTACTGTAATCCGTAACTTAAGAATCATGTCATATGTGTCTTTTGTCTCTGTGGCAGTATTGTCTATGAGAGCAGGGGTTCCTAAGACCATGGACCCCCAATTTGAGAGGATTTTATCCTGATGAATCCCCTTTGAGTATTTCTTTTGTTTTTAATTTTAAAAATATAAAGTGATCAAAGTCGGCCTTGAATAAATAAAACTAGTTGTTGTTAACCCAAAGTCCATTCAAGGACCCTTGCTGGTCCCCAGACCCCAGTTTGTAAACCAAATGTCTGTTAAGGCTACAGACTGAAGTTACAGTGAGTGGTATATTAGCCTGGTAAAAAGAAGCAGGAGATTTTCCTTTAGATTGTCGTATTTTTGGTGTTATATTTTGTGGTTATGGTGGTGGAAGTACACTTTTGTCCACAGGTGCCTCAAAAATAAACATATGAAAATTCTTCATAGCGGCTTTTATTGTTAAAATAATTATAATTATAGCTGCTGCGCAGCAATGGTCGGGGCCGGGCGATTTTAGGCGAAATTAGGCAGTTCTGATCAACAAGCAGAGTGTAGGAACCCAAACCTTTGATCCTGTTTTTTCCATAATGCAACTTGATGAAGTTTTTCATTAGATCCTCCCTGCCTGAAGTTCCACATTCTTCACACTTCACACCCCTAGTTTGTAACACAGTCTTTCTGTTAAAAGGTGCGAAATAAATAATAAACAGCCCAGGCCAACAATTAATTGAGATCATCCTCATGACATCACTATGACATCTTCAGGTGTATTTTCTCAGTTATTGGAGAGCTCCGTCCAGGAAGACATTATATAACTGTTTTCCCAGGAGGAGTGGTCCCTTTCAAGGACCCCTGTTATTCCTTGGACCTAAAGGTTTGACATGTCTTAGAATAAATTAAGATTACTGTTAGCTGTCTACAGCGTGAATATCTTCGCAAGTATAGCTCTTGGAAGTGTGTGTGTATGTGTGTGTGTATGTGTGTGTGGGTGGGTGGGTGGTTGTCTTGTCTCCTGGCAGCAGTCCTGATCACTTGAATGAAAGTTGTTTTTTGTTGTCAGCTGAGTCCTTGTGTGTGGAGGACAACTCATTTTGTTTTGTTCTTATAGTCTGAGCTGTGGTTTGGTAAACAGCCAGTACTCATTGCAGCCCACATACAGTATATTCCTGTCTTTTACATTATGCTAGTTAATTTTGTCACAAAATGTACGTTCTAGCCTGTTTAGTAGGGCTTGGCATCAAACCTTCATGCTTTTTTGGTACTGACTAGAATATATCTGTAACACAGAGCATCATTTTCACTTTGAAGTCAGATCAATAATCTTGTTCACATATTCTTTAATCACATATTGTAGTTTGTAATTTGACTCATAATGTTGCAGATTTTAGATGGCTTTGAAGTGGCTCTAAACACAAGACATGAGAACACGAGAGACTGGGTTCTGTTGCTAAATAAAAAAAAGTTGTAACTTTTGAGAAGTTTGGCTAGGTTCTATTAGCTGGATTTGTTATCATTGAACAAAGTGAAGCTAGCAGTTTCCTCATGTTTCCAGCCTTTATGCTAAGCTAAGCTAACTGTCTCCTGGCTGTAGCTTCATATTTACCGCACAGACATGAGAGTGCTATTAATCTTCTTATAACTCTCTGCAAGAAAGGCAGGGAGGGGTTAATTAAAGATTTGATCAAGTTGCATTATGGGAATTGTAGGAGCCAGCTTTACCCATACCACGGACTAAAAGCCAGCATCTCCTGGCCTCTGCTGTTCTAATTTCATTTTGAAAGTTGCTTCTCGCAAGTCTGTCAACTTTATGGAAGTCCAACACTAAATCTCTAGACTATCCCTGTTAAGAAAATACAAGACAATGGAGCTTCCAGTGTGGTGTTTGTGATGTTTTTTCCCCGTGTTAGTATGTAGTAAAAATGTTGTCAGCTACGTTTTTTTTATCATGACAGGTAGCTGTTGGAAAAATACTGGACCCCCTATTCAAATGAGAATGATTAATTTAGCTAAACCATATCCACCTACTGGGTGCTGCTGGGAAAAATTGGTAAGGTCCGAGGTCAATAATATAAGATGATGACGGCTTCCTGCTCTGCGCTCACACTGACGGAGTGACACAGAGGTGAGGCGTGGACGGAAGTGTGGGAGAGAGCGAGAGAGTGAGAATGAGATACTGTAGATGGAAAAACAGAGAGAGAAATCCCATGCTCACTCACTCCCACACCTTTTTCTCTTGCTGTATTCTGGCTCTGGCACCTCACGCTGCAGCAGTGAGACTCCAGCAAGCAGCGAGTGACGAAAAGATTCACTGTCTCTCTGAACAGAGAGAGATCTTTTCTCCTTTTCAACTTCTCTTTCTTCCTTCTCTCTGGGGACGGTAGGGAAAGACCACCTCATCTGTCCATCAGAAGCCTTTTTCTTTTCTTTGAAGCTGAGTCTTGAAGGAGGAAGCCTGTTGATTTGAATTAGTGTGGACTTGGATTGTTATTTCAGCAGCGATCAAGTTGATCATCACTTTTTAATCTCTGGTTGTGCTGGATGTTTGACTTGACTGGAAATCCAAGGTTTTTGGTTGTGGACTCAAAATGGATCAAGGTGGATCTGTGATGTAGATCCGTCCTCTCTTCTACTCTTTTTTCTTTTTCTCATTCTCTTGGACAAAAAGTAACATTGCCCCCTTTATTTTCCCTCACATGCCACCATGTTTGCCAGAATCTTCATTCCCAAGAAGCACCGGCAGCGCTTCGACGACGCCGTCAACCAGAACGTGATCAACAGACTCTGCCGCAGCAAGAGCATCAGCGAGCCCCAGGGCAGGATCCGGCGCAGTCGGAGCGAAGATCACTCCGACCGCCACCACAGGTCCAAACGGGCCAGCTCGGTGCCCAGAGATGGAGAAGCCGGAGAGAGGGGTGAGGGTGAGAGAGACAGGGGCATAAGGAAGTCCGTCTCTGGGATACCTGCTCATCCCCCCATAGGACCCAATCAGAGGTGAGCACACATTTCTGAGTTGTTTCTTGTAGTTTTTTGATGTTAAGGAGTCTCTTTGGCTCAGTCGTAAGTGTTGTTTACTGTTTGGAACCAGGCGACCAACAGGTTAATCTCAACACATAACACAGCAGCCAAAGACTGACTTTGTTATTCAGACATTTACAAGCAGGATGTTTTCAAAATGTGTAAGAAACAGAGGACAAAATGTCTCTTTTTTTCATCCTTGCTGTTTTTCTGCCATCTCCACACTCTTAGTAATAAAGGTGCTTGTCGGCTTGTCTCCAGGGAGAACCATTATTGCTTCCTGTTAGAACCTTTTAGAAAGGTTCCACTCCCTTTCAGATTTCTACCTAGAACCCAACATAAACAATTATACTTAGAACCATTTGTGAAAGATATCAGCAGGAACCATGAGAGATTCTACAGAGAACTTGTCTGTGGTGTAATGGTTGCACCCAGAACCCTCTCTGGGGGTTGTATTGAAAACCTTCCCACCTTCTAAGGGTGCTTACAACAACCCACCCAGGGGGTTCTGTTGACAACCTTTTCAGAGTCTAAGGGTTTTGTCTAGAATCCTCACAGGGTGTTCTACCAAGGATCCTTTTTTACTATGGGACAAAGAACCCAGAACAAGCCCTTGATGAATAAGTTCTTAAAGGATTTCTTGAAGAACTCCTTCTTCCAAAAGAAAGTGATGAAAGTGTTCTTAGGAACCCTTAGTCTCACAAAGAACCCTTGACAAACCCTTTCTTCAAAAAAAGGTTCTTTGGAAGCAAATGTTTGTGGGTAGAACCTCAGCCCTTCTTTTAGAACCCTTATTTCCTAGAGTGCAGATTCTTCCATCATAAAGTCAAAAACCCCCAGATCTGTGCTTATAGAGATCAGTTTTCACATCCTACAATATAAATTAGAAAGTGCCCATTTAGCCAAGTAGCTACGTCTTTAGCTCCTTAAAACCACCATCATGTCCACCATGTGTATCTATTCACCCGTTCAACATGTTAGTCCTGCACTGTCGTAGAGCCCCTGACCATTCAACCTCCACCCACTTACACACTGATTACATGACTGTCCAATTAATAACACCGCAGCAGAGTGCAGGATTGCAGGGGGTGACAGTGCACTCCCACACTCCCACTCTAAGCCAGCAAACTAAATCCCCAAGATCTGCTGCCATCCTCCTCACGGGAGTGAAATGTGCATCTGAATATGTCAAGTAGAATCATATTGGCAGGTCACACAACAATAGGAGCTGATTGTGTTAAACTGGAGAGGTTGAGTCATATGTGTGTGTACTGTAAGTGGCACAGTCAATAACAAGTTGTGCTGCATGCTGGTGCCTTTCCTGAAAAAAAAAAAACCTCCTCAGGAGTGTTGTGTAACACTGTTGTGTCTTAGATAGACAGAGGGATTGAGGGATAGAGATAGAGAGCTAGATAGATTTCTTTGTTTGTGTTTTTCTGTTCTTGGTTTTAAAGGTTGCATTAAAGTAGAGTGATTTAATTTTCTGAACTTACCAGACTGTTCTAGGTCAGGGGTTCCAAAGCTTTTTTCTTGTCAAGGACCCAACAGATGTACTTTAGACAATAGACACCCATTTGAGAAAATTTCATTTTTAACAAATACACACATGATTTTGTCGTGATTTCGTGAATAATAAAATATGTAGTTTGATGATGTCATGAAGTGGCACCATAGCTGATGAAAATCTATCTGACATGACTCAGAAATCATGTTTCTTAGATGAAGTAATATTAAAGTTTTATTCACGTAACGTTTAGTCATATAGACTTTCTTCCTCACTCTCTGACATATCCCATGTATCCCATGTTTTCCACGGAAGTTATAGCAACGAACAATGAGCAAGCAACAGCGAGCAGGAAACGTACCATTACCTTGAAAAAAAATAATCTGTTTTTCAACATTGCTGGAAACATTTGGGATAATGTAAAATGTTGCTTATTATGGCTTTAAGCAGCTCCCCCTACACATTTTTTAGGTTTGAATAATAATAAAGTCTTCAGAGTCAATGCTCAAACTAAGATCACTATAAATTACAATCAGTCAAAACATGCAAACCCCATATTCTTCCCTTGTTGGTCCAACCAACCACGCAGCTTTTCTATTATTTACCTTTACTCACATAGTCATTATACCCACATTACTGATGATTATTCATCAAGAATCTCAATTTTATGTCAGCACCAATCGTCATCCCTGCAATGTTGTCGCAATATCAATAAACATTGTTTTATTCAGTATGTAGATAGGTATAAACACATGAATCCACCCACTTCCAGATGTGCTTAAAGTGGACTTTGAGTGGATTGTCTCTTACTATGGTCTATTTACAAAATGGCCTATTGATATACATACTCAAAATCAATCACTATAGATTGGCAATTGTCTATTCAAGCCAATACAATACTACTGTATATTTCAGTGGTTGCATTACGTAACAAACTGATCGATTCGTTTGGTTTTTTTGCTCAAAGAATTCATGTGGAACCATGTGAAAGTGTAAAGTGAGCACAGCTGGTGTAAACTGATGGGAATCAGGAGAGGCCTTGAGCAGCCTGACAGTCGTGGCCACTTAGTTTGTCAAGTGTGCTCAAGGCTGATGCTGCACCTCTTTTTGTGGCTGCACACAGCCACGCACACTCCTCCCTCTCAATCTTCTCTCTCTCACACACTCACACACACAGAGCACCCAAAGCTCCCATCTGCATTTCGCCCATCTTACATAACAGCCAGTAACCACCGCGGCTATCAAAGAATATATCTGTCTGTTTTCCCTCCCATCCTCGTCTTTTCTTGTCCTCCCCCCTGTTTACATATAGAGGCAGTGTTGCCTTGAGTCGTTTCCATGGCAACGCACTTCGGATAGACAGCACAAGTGTCTCATCTTTGATGTAGCAGGAGGTTCCACCGTGTACACCTCCATTGGGGTGATCGAGAGCAAGGCACCACCATCAGCAAAATGTCAAAGCTTTTTTCTGTGTTGAATCTGTCCTGAATTATTTTTATTTTGGCCGGAAGCTGGAGAATAAAACTCATAGGAAGACGCGTGGAATGACATAGTTTGAGGCTGCACAAGTTTGATTTTTTATGTTGAAAAAAAAAAAAAAAAGCCATCATTGTCAGCCCAGATCACAAAGTTGAATTCAGATAAATATGAGCGTCATCCCCACTTGTGCAGACTCCCACCTGCCGGAAGTGACAAATCAAAAACAAAAGTGAAGCACAACAACAGCCTTGTAAACAGCAGTGAGCATCCAGAGACAGCTGGGCTCCCATTCACAGAAAGGTTGTTCAGCATCAACGTAGCACAATGATGACACGGTTCATGCTAAAACGATTCACTGTTGGGTTGTGGATTGACAGCAGTTTGAATAACTGATTCATCTTTCACTAAATTAAATCTCTCATTCCCGATTCTCTCATGTGAGACTTTGCCACCTTTCTTTGTTTTATTTCATATTAGACTAAATATCTGAATGAATCTGGACATTTTTACTGACCAAACAATTAATCAATGGATCAAAAATAGAATTAACAATTTAATTGATAACGAAAATAATCACATAAAGTTACTGCCAGAAGTCGGTTCGCTTAGCTTTTCATATAAACTCTTTATGCTAAGCTTAGCTAATTGCTCATAGGAATAGCTGCATATTTACCACAGACTCTTATCTAACTATGGGCAAGGGAGCGAATAAGCATATTTCCAAAAATGCCAAACCACTGAAAGAAATATATGAAATAAGTTTAGATTATTAGTTGTTAGTGGATCAGTGAGGAAAGTAATTGAGTTATGTTGTAACCTCTGCTCTACCATGTGAAGATGAAGGAATAAGTTTAAAATGCTTAGTTACACTGAGCTAGCATTTTATTGGTGTTTTTGTTTTGTAATCTGATATATTTCCAGTTAAAACAGGACAATTGAGAATGACAAAGTGAGAATAGACCGTGAAGTGTTAAGTGTTCAACACATAACAAAAGAAAGTGTGGCTCATAATTTGTGAGGTGATGATTTGAATAAGAGCTGAAACAAGTCAATTATTCACTATTTCGAGAATCGATCAATCGTTTTGAGCCATTTTTCAAGAAGAAATGTCTACATTCTCTGATTTCGGCCTCTGTGTGTGAATATTTTCTGGTTTCTTTATTCCTATGACTGATATAATTAAAACGAATGATAATGAAAATAATCGTTAGTTGCAGCCCTAATGTGAATAGATTTTCCAAAAGACTAATAAATAACTCAATACTGATATTTATCAATACTGTAACAATATTGTAGGAATTGGTGCTTTCACAAAATATTAACACAGTGAGGTTCTTCATAAGTAATCATCAGTAATGTGCATATAATGACTAAATGGATAAAGGCAAATAACAAAACAGCTAAAACAGTCTAGTAAGTTCAGAAAATTATATCACTTTCCTGTGATGCAGACGTCAAAACTAAGAAGTGACAACATTTATGTCATATGACAATATAACGTTATCCAAAATCTGACAGTATCTAATCTAATATTGATTGATAGCGCAGCCCTAACTCAAATATATTATTCATTAATATGGTAAGGCATGGCTCGAATTGGCTGTTTATTTGTTCGTCTCACTTCCTGCCTTTCATCAGGATCGTTCGTGTCTACAGGGGGAAGAAGAACTTCGGCTTCACGCTGCGAGGTCACGCTCCCGTCTGCATCGACTCCGTCATCCCAGGTAATGTTTCTATATTAAAAACAGTACAGTACATTCTTGTTAAATGCCTCCACTCTGTGTGGTGGCTTGACCCAAACATTGTTCTGTGTTGGCTGGCGAAGGAGGGGGGGGCGGATGCGCGAGTGGGCGAGTGGGCGAGTCTGTTGTGGTGCCAGCCGCTGGGGGTTGAAGGTGATCAGGAGGTGTTTGTGTGTGTGACTATGAGTGTACCAGGAAGTGGATTTGTCTGACTCACAGATGAATGTTAAGAGGAAAACACTTAGAACAGGCTGTGCTGTACGGTAACAGATACTTATAGCAGTCAGTCAGTACTACGCAGTTACATTCAAAGACTTCACACAGACTTTTATCTGGAGGTTCAGTCTTTTTAATATCCTCTTTTTTCCTCTTTCACTGAGTTTGGGGAGGGTATGACATGTTTGATTCATGTTTATCTTTATGTTCAGTACAATCAAATCATACTGAGAGAATGACTCAGTTGTAACAATGCATTATTGTTTTTCAGAAATTGATTATTTAAAAAACTCAGTACAAATTTAAACCCCTAACAAATGGGATTTAAAATAAATAAGGACATGTTATATAAACATCACTTGGGTTTATCATCATATTTTTATACTGCATATCTTTCTTTTCATGCACTTCACAACAAACAACCACAATATGATAGCTGTTGATGTTATATAGAGATATCAAAATAATTTCCTTAAGAATGAGTTCAACATTTTTGGAAACATGCTTCTTCGCTTTCTTGCTGAGAGTTAGGCAAGAAGACTGACACCAAACTCGTAACAGTCCAGTAAATATGACGCTACAGCTAGCAGTTAGCTTAGCTTAGCATAAACAGTGGAAAGAGGCAACATAATCCTTCTACCAACATCTTAAAGCTCACCAGCAAACATGTTATATCTTCACTTTACATTTTACATATGTTTTACATTTTCACTGAACTATTTCTTAACACAGCCCTTCATAAAACCAAAAAAAATCATTTTTAGGCTTTGGATTTCGTACAGATTAAACAAACCAGATATATATCATGCTATCATGTTAAGTGAGCTTTGGAGGTGTTGGTAGGTGGATTATGTTAGTTCTGGACAGAGCCAGCCAAGAAAGCGATAAAGTGTATTTCCCAAAATACGAATACTATGAACCATTATTATACTATTATTCGAGTAAATATTCTAATATTTCGTTATAATGACATCTGCTCTAATATTGTGATTGTCTGTTGTAAATTTAATTTTGTAGGATCATTCCCAAAGCATTGATTTCTCCATTAAATAAACTCACAAAATAATGACCTCTGAAAACAAGGACAGTTTTCTGAAATTCTGCAAAGAAAATGATAAACAAAAAAAAATATTACATGAGATTCAAGACCTTTTTCTGGCATCGCTTGTATACAAAATGATGACTTTAGCAATGTTTGCCATCTTTGTGCTGAGCTAAGCTAACCGGCTGCTAACTGTAGATTCATATTGAATGGCCAGGTGCGAGAGTGTTATCACTCTTCTCTTCTCACTCTAGCCAAGAAAGTGAAAAATGTGTATTAACCAAATATGTCAAACTATTCCTGTGAGGTTATAGAATTGTTCTTATCAGCTGTCAGCAGTGTTGATTACAAATAGCTTTCATCTTATACTTTTACATCTGCACATGGAATAACTACAAAGCCCTGTGTGTTGGTTCCCTCAGGTCAGCAATTCAGAATTTTTATTGTATTTGTTTTTTAATCAGAACGGTCAGTTTATCCTCATTTGGGCTATTTCCTCTGCTAAATGAATTTTTGAATAAAATACAACCAGATGCTTTTACCAGAGATTATATTGGCATGAAAATCAAATACTCTGTTAAATATTTTTCAGGATAATTGCCACTAAGAGCTTTTAGTGAACATGTTAATTACTTTCTTTTTTTTTCAGCAGTGAAATGTTATTTAATTAACTGTTATTGCCTTCCCAAATAAAAGTAGCAGACAAGAGAGGCTGTGAAGTTGCTGTTGAGGGAATTTGCCAGGTTCTTCTGTGAGGAGGGAGGTGTGTGCTATGAGTGTGTGTGTGTATTTGATGATGACGGCACTGTTCCCGCCCACCATCATCTCCCACCATCATGTGCTGAAGCAGCCAGGGCGGACTGACTCAGTGGGCCTTATGGAGGTTGATATGGAGATCGTGGGGGTGGATAGCATGTCTCTGATCGTGATCTGTACGCAGATCCTTTACTGATAACCAGAAAACCACAAACACTGATTCTGAGTCTGTCTCGTGGCCTATGAATGTGCTTAAACCCGCACTCTCATTATCACATCAAGAGTTTAGTACATCCAGACTTCAGAAAGGATGACATGACATTTAATGTGCAGAGAATTGAGTGGCGAGTTGACAGATGAGGAGGCGATGGTGGACGGGTACAGAGCAGTCAGAACAGATTCTACCGGGGATTGTTTTGACAGCACTGTTTCCTTACATAATGAGATTTATCACGGAGATCTTCTCGTTTGCTGATGGGCTTTTGTTAGTTGCCATACGCAGATTGACAGCATCACATTAGTCACCATCTTTCCCTCTTGTGCCCGTCTGTTTGGTGCACCTTGTTAGCTGGTGAGCTTGTGCCAGGATCCATTTTCAATCTCTAATTGATGTTGATGATTGATTTTCTGCCATCATTGTCTCCCTCTCAGATAGTCCTGCTGAGGAATGTGGACTGAAACCAGGCGACCGTATCCTCTTCCTCAATGGACTGGACATGAGGTTTGTCTTGAATGGATAACTTTATTATTATTAGCAGCAGCAGTTGTAGTAGTATTCTGTCTTTGCCAACAGTTCAAGTTCTTGAACCTCAGACAGTATATTTTGAGATATCAGAGCTTGTTTTTCTCCAGGAGAAACCATCTGCTACCGCTATAAAAAACTTCTTTCTCAGGGCCAGATAATCATCACCAAACACATGAAGCTTTTGTTTGGTTTTGTCATAGTTTCCCTTTAATGATTATTTCAGCGTGTCTGCGCTGAGTTCTTAAACTTAAAAGCAGTGTGTGTGTTGCGTCTTCTTCCTGTCAGTCATCCTCTGGAGAAAATGAGAGTCTCAGCCATGAAAATAAACCCTCCAAAAATGTTGCTTGACAAAATTCATCACATCTCACTCATCTGATTTTGTAAGTATTTGTGCTCCAAAGGAAAGAGCCAGAATAGATGGAAGAATGTAGGAACAAGTGCAAAAAGAATTACATCATTAAATTCATTTTTAAAAAAAGACATGGACGGATGTACCAGAAATAGGTTGAATAATTCAACATTTGGGTAAATACATTTATTCACTTTCTTGCCAAGAGTGAAAAGAAAAGATCAATACCACTCATGTCTGTAGAATAAATATGAAGCTACAGCAGCTAGCAAAAAGACTGGAAACATGGGGTAACAGCTAGCTTGGCTCTGCCCAGAATTTACCCACCAGCACCTCTAAAGCTTAATTAACACTTTATATCTCGTTTGTTTAATGTGCACAAGTGTAAAAATGACAAGTTGTGGTGTTACGGGGGTTGTGTGCTAGACTATTAGTCTGGCACATAACCCCCGTAACAGATTTTGTCACCGGTGCAAAGAGCCAGGCAAACTGTTTCCACTTTTTGTGCTAAGCTAAGCTATCCAGCTGCCGGCTATAGTTTCATATTTAGCGTACGGACATGAGGAAGTTAATTACCTCCTTATCCAAGTCTCAGAAAACAGCTGGTAGCTAGTGAAAACAGCCAACAGTAACAAAATCTGACAGTCTGCACCTCTAAAGCTCACTAATAAAATGTATCATCTTATTTGTTTAGGATGAGGATATGTTCACCCTGAAAGCAAAATAACATATTCATGTGGCCTGTGGTGCTATTTATCAATCTAATTTGTTTTGGTGAGAGTCGCTGGGTTTTGGAGATATCAGCTGTAGAGACATCCACCTTCTCTTGAATATCATTGAACTAAATGGCACTCAAAAAATACACTTTCTTTGTACCGGGGATGAAACGACAATCAGTTTCACAATAAACCAAAATAAAATCCCTGACAATTAGTATTACCATTTCAAATTTTAAATATTATGATAACTGTGTCAACCAAAGCATCACCACAGTTACAGTAGCAACAGTCTCCCAGACGCAGGCACAGCAGCAAAGCATATTCAGTGTATTTTGATAAAAGTTGGTGAAAATGATGTACATGTGTAACATTTTCAGCACACTTTAACACCACCACCATGATAATGATAACTGTGATCATGTTGGTCACCATTATCATGATTTTTCAAACAATTTCTACTTTATAATGTAGAAAGAAAGTAGCCAAGTACCATCTAGGTCCAGTATATTTGAGAGAAGAAAGAAACATCTACAGCTGATACAGTATCTCCAGAACTCCCCAACTCACATCAAAACAAACCAGATGGATAAAGAGCGCTATATGCCAGAGGAAAAATATGTATTTTTGAGTTTGGGGTGAACTGGTATTGATCTTCTTATCTAACCCTTGGCAAGAAAGTGAATACATGTATTTTCCAAAATGTCAAACTATTCTTTTAAATCTGTATTTCACTTTAGTCTCCTTTTAACCTTGCGCGTGTGTCTGTGTAGTCACTTTTATACAGCTCTATATCACAAACTTGCTTCAGTGGTCTTTATACTCTGCACAGCATACAAGCACACAACACCCTCTGTCCACAGGTGCAGTGTGTATGTATGGAGCGGTGCACGTGAACACCGCCTTTATGTAAACAGAACTTGTCTTGTGGGAGTACTCATCATTCTTTTGTGGACTTTACAACTTCTTGACCTTCTGCCTCTGGATCTTCAGAGAGTGTGAGAGTGTGAGAGTGTGGGAGTGCAGATAAGAAATTCAGCGTGGATGAAATTGAATTGTACGTATATGAGCTCAGCAAATACACGGCCAGTATATCAGCCAATAAACTGTACATCTATAGAGATCTGTGTGAAGAAACAGTATTACTCATTCTGCCACACTGATAGCCACGTGAAAGAAGAATCGCAGAGCTGTTCCCATGGCTGCCTGATGAACTGATTTGATTGGTGCTGTGTAATTTTGCTGCCCTCCCTGATAACACGGTGCTGCGGCAGTAGGAGGTGATCAGCAAAACAGTTGTTCAACAGAGAGAAAGAAAATGAAGTACAAGATAAGTGGGAGCTTTCAGTGTTGTGTTAACAAAATAAGCATGTGGTGAAGGGTGTCTACAAAAATGAGATATTTTTAATAATAATTTAAACATTTGTTTGTCCAGTCCTCCTTTTAGGTGTATTAAGACTTGTAAAAAAAAAAAAAAAAACCTTGTCAATGTCATCATCATCATTTATGTAACAATTGAGGTGAATTACTTTGTTAAAGTCGTCCAGTACAGCATCACGACCTGGACTAACCTAATCAATACAGTATCTCATGTGAAGAATAAGTATATGTACCATAATTAAAGTGTGAAATTAGTCTTACAAGAGGAGTCACCATATTGCTGAGCACATTCACTGCCAAGAATCAATGCAGTTCACACTGTGAAGTGAACTATTTGGCTTTATATTAATTTATCTGGCAAGGTTTCTAAGGGATTAGTGATAATGTATCTTTTTCACAGCTTTCTTCTGATCTCCTAGTTCACCTGTCTCATTTAGGAAGTTTTTTAAATCTATTTATATGGGTAAAATACTGTATAAGAAAAGGAAAACAAAACATTATTTTGTTTTTACTGTTTTAAGGTGTCACAGGCCAAAAAAATGTTAGGAACAACTGTCTTGTATCACTGTTAGATGGTTCCCTCTGTTTGCTAGAAGTCATGCACTAGATTTAATTGCTACAATCCTTCTGCTCTGTATAGATAAGATGTGAGATATTCTCACTTTTTGTACCATAATATAAGTGTGAAATGAGTTTTCAAGGTCTTGTAGAGGAGTTGCCACGTCGCTGGG
>JAJHUR010055632.1:2771-34672 GCA_027495735.1 Lutjanus campechanus
GGGAAAAAAGGAACCAAAAAGAAAAGAAAAAATAAAAGACAGCGCATAAAAGATTCCTTCATTCCAGTTGGAAATAATGAAGTGCTTCCCGGCTGCTGCTGTTGTCATCTCATAAATAAAACACTCTGTATTGTCCATAATGACTATTTTGTGTTCTGCTATGTAGTAACACCATCAGTCATGTAGAAAATGGTTTTTCACTCTCTCAGGAGACTGCTTACAACTTGTGTGGGTTTTTGCTTTGTGATTTAAACCCGCGTTATGTTACCTACACCATTTTTCAACAGCAGCGTAGCAGAACTCAATCTATAACTCAGTACGCTACTGTACACAGAAGTTCATTTGCACACTTTTCTAGTCTTGATGTGTATGTACTGCAGCTCTGGGCATGAATATTTCTCTCTGCAGCTCTGGAATGTCTTAATCAGCGTGCAAGATAACGTCTGATTGTTTCTTATTATTGGAGGTTGTTCCCAGGTTTACCTATTGACATACGATGTGAGGTTTAATCAGTGTATTGTACTCATTTTCCTCAAAGGAAAAGGATGTTTTCATTAACCACAGAGACATGAAAACAGAAGACCTGCACATTGTATTGGATGTAGTGAACTGGGAGATACAAACTACAAATGCAAACATGTACACGATCAGCCTTTAGGTGGTAGAGGTTAAAACATGTTGTAATGAGTTTGCTTCAGATAATAATGAATATATTATACTTGATGAGTACAGGTGATACTATTTATGGCGCAATTATTAACCCAGAAATTGTATACAAAAAGTTAAACCTTATCTTTGCATCAGGTGAATGAATCTGTCATGTTTGGTGTCATTTTCAAGTACGCATAATCATGGTTTTTCTGAAAATGACTGATGTAAAGACATACTGGTAACGTCCAGATTTTGTTATATGAACATCCAGTAGAGAGAGGGAACCTTACTGCATTGGTTCTCAAACTGGAGTCCGGGGCGCCAGAAATCACAGGGGGTCCCCAAGACTTTGTCTGCTCTGAGGTCCTAAAAATTAGATTTTGCTCTTGTTAACTAAAATCATCATTTCAGGCTTCATACACCTTTTCCAAAAATCAAATTGAAGCGCTTTTCAAGCATTTCTAAAGTTCATTTTCAAGCTTTTCCAGCAACTTACAGCCAGTGATCGACATATTTATGTACAAAAGGATTATTTCACCTCTTAATCACATTAAATCAGATGTTATTGTGCTATTAAATGTGTCACCTGTCTGTAAGTAGACTTGGCTTCCTTTAAGGGCTCTGCATTTTGTGAATTTTCCTTAACTAATAGTACAAAATGCTAACAACTGATTAATTGATTAATCATTAATAATAATTTTTCTCATTTTAATTTTTCTTGATTTTTTTCTGTTTTTTCTAATAATTTTTAATTTTAAGTTTAATTTTAAGTTTCCTTATCCAATGAATGACTCTGTCAGACAAAACACTGTCAAATGAAGCACAGTTAATGCCATTTCTAGACTATTGATTAATTATCAATCAATACATGTTGAACTGGTTAAATTCTTATTTGGCTTCTTTATCTAAAAAGTTAACTTTTATTAATTTACTAATTCAGTCAGGCTGCAATTTACTATGAAAGTAATCTGATTACAATTTCAAGCAGTTTCAAGCACTTAATCCAAAATCCAAGCACTTTTCAGACCTTGAAAACACTACAGCCAATTTCAGGTGTTTTCAAGGATTTCCAGCACCTGGACAAACGCTGCAATTTATACAAAACTCTGTGTTCAGACTGAGGGGGCCTCAGCTTTCCTTAGATACAAACAGGGGGCGCTCCCAGGAGAAAAGGTTGGGAACCTCTGCCATACAGCAGTGGTTTTCACACTTTTTCCGTCCAATGCACAGTAAAGCCAAAATTTCAAGGTAGACCCGTATGCATATCCACCCAAAATAGACTTTTTTGTCTTCTTCAATGGCTTCTTTTGTCCAACCAACAGTCCAAAACCCAAAGACTCTTCATTTACTGTCATAAATGACAAAGAAAAGCAGCAAATCCTCATATCTAAGAAGCTGAAAACAGCAAATATTATGTATAAATAAATATTATTTATTATATCATTTATGTTTCTGCTTTAAAAATAACTTAAATGATTAATTAGTTATCAAAATAACTGGCAACAAAGTATAATCTTATACAGTCCATTAGCCTAAAACTGTCACATAAAAATGCTTAACAAACTTTGAGCAACATGTCTTAAAGTGACACGTATGTTTATTAAATTTTCGTTTTGAAAGTTTGAATGGTGCTGACCAATCTAAAATGCTGCTAAAAGTTCTCTGTGTGAAAAAGTTTCGATGATAAGTATCAGTGTTGTGTAACTGAGCCATGTGGTGAGTTGTGTATTTCTTCCTTTGCTTTTTTAGATGGTTCGGTTACACAAAGTGCACTCACACAAATGTTTCACTAACAGCTTAGTTATTAAAAGAGACAGTTCACCGCCAAAATCCAAAATACATATTTTTAATCTTATATTTATCTAGGGTTGTTTACCCATCTAGATAGTTTTGGTGTGACTTGCAGTTTTAGTATGTCTGCTTTCTCTCCAGTATAATGGGATTAGATGGCATTTGGTTTGTGGTGCTCAAAAAACAAATACACTAGAAAAATTCAAAACTAGTGTCTCTTTCCAGAAATCATGACTCAAGATAATCCACAGACCTTGTTGTGAGCAGTTTTGTGTAGAAACTACTTTCTGTCAGTGGTACAGTGACGTCTTTGTAATGAACACCAGTGTTAAAAACAACCACATGACAGTATAATGCAGTGGTTCCCAAACTGAAGGGTGCAGAGGGACTGCAGGGGGGGCATGGAAGGCTTTAACTTTTGTTGGCTTCCAAAAGGGGGGGCATGCCTGAAAAAAAGTTTGGGAACCACTGGTATAAGTTTGATTATGTCACATAAATGTTACTGGACTGATTAATGTCGAGCTGTCATAAAAGACATCTCAAGCAATGTCAACTGAATGACAGCTGTTATAAACATTTATACACACTTCTTCCTGTTCATAAGAATCTGAACCAGAATCAGAAATACTTTATTGAACCCCCGGGGGAAAGTTTTCATTGCAGGTGCTCCCATACAACAGTAGAAATATATATGTAAGCCTTGAGAATTATAAGAATAGAAATAAGTAGTATGTAAAAATAATGTAAAAATATGTAGATTCTACTACAATATCTGAGTGATATACCATGTATAACAGTGTAATAACATGGTGAGTTATTGCACAAGTTATTGTAGATTCAAGTCAGTATACACACACAGGCACACACGCACATACACATATACATGACATGACAGGTGTCATGGCGCGGTTATGACAGTCTTATGCACACACCTTCTTTCTATTTTTTCAGAACTGCTAAAATAATCAAAAGAATAATAACCTGAAAAAGAGAAAGCAGAGTATATAGAAAAGCTTTCAAATCTAGATTGTAAAACTGTTTCTAAATTTGATCAGTGATACAAGAAACTGTCTGTAATGAAAAATACAGAATATTTGATATGACATGTGAAATTAAGCAGTCAGAGTCATCAAAAGCCAGGAAGATGCCTGCCATGTCCTCATGCCGTCCCCCCTCTGCTCTGTCTTTCAGGAAGTGATGTCGGTGGAGGAGGAGTCCACCTCCTGTTACTGCCTGATGGACTCGACGAGCTGCCACCTGCTGCTGGACCAGCCGGGCTCGTACGCCCTGGTGGGCGAGCCCCTGACGCAGGCTGCCGTCAAGAGGCTGAAGCTGGCCGTGTTTGGGAGCATGGAGGCCGGCTCCATGAGCTACAGCCTGCGGGTGTACTGCGTGGACGACACGCCGCACGCCTTTCAGGTGGGGGGGTAGAACCAAACGCTCACAGTTTTGTTCTTTTGTTAATCCTGCAAAGGTTGAGTCATTATCATGTCCAGCAGCACTGTGTTCTCCACACTCTCATTTATTCATTAAGAGGATGTGAACAGTAATAATGGCTTAAATATTTCCTTGAACCAAGTCTGAGGTTATAAACTGATAATTCATAGGGCAAAAGCTAATTTATCACTAATGTGTGACTATATATATTACCCAGTGCTTCTCCTTATGTGGTCAAGAATGTATGAATACTGATTACCCTTTTGCCAATGCTTGAGTTATTTGTTAACCCTGGGAATTACTTTTTCATGGCAGTTACTTCTTAAAGGGACACTTCAACCCAGTATCAAAAATATATATTTTCCCCCTGGTTTGTAGTGCTGTTTATCCATCTAGATTGTCTTGTCTGTGAGTTGCAGAGTTTTGGAGATATCAGCTGTAGGGATGTCTGCCTTCTCTCCAGTATAATGGGACTAAATGGCACTCAGCTTGTGGTGCTCAAAGCACCAAAAAAAATGCACTTGAAATTTTTAAAAAGAGCTTCTCTTTCCAAAGATCAAGACCCAGTTACTCGAGATAATCCACAGACCTTGTTGGGCGCAGTTTCACGTAGGAACTACTTTCTTTCTAGCAGAAAGAAAGTAGTTCTGGTAGATTCTACAGAGGGGGGGGTTCCCCTTATACCAGACCTTTCTTCAACACTGTGCGCTCGAGGTCAACTGACAACAGCTCGTGTTACAAAAAATTTTTTTTTGTCCGAGTTGTTGTTCCAACTTGAGAGGACCTTCACGTGAATTTTCCCAATTATTTTGACACCACATGAATGCAGGTTAAATTTGGCTATTACCATTACCGACAAGTGTATTGGCCATATCTTGTCACGTGCAGGTTTATGCAAAGCGATCGCCAGGAAAACATCCTCCATTACAGTGGCTGACAGAGTCTGAGGACGAGCGGATAGCTCGAAACATCACGTCACGTTTTGGTGTGTGGATCTTCTTTTTCTCTTTCAATGTCCGACAGCGCATCATCACCTATTATCTGTCTACATCACCCCTCATCCCCATCCTCCTTGCTGCCACTTTTTTTTTTTTAAGCCATTTTCATATTAAACCATTTCTTTTTTATTCCACTTATAACAGCACACATTAGGCTTTTCTCCCCTCATTCCATAATTCCATTATTGATGCTGTTAAAATGTAAACTTTCCTATATGGATCTCTTAAAGCAGCTCTTCAATCTTCAGATTCATAAAGTTCTTTTTACTCTGTGATGCCATTTTCATGAATGAACACAGCATATTATGGTATTACTGGGGCTTTAATAACCCAAATTTAATTCTTACAAACATGGACTCAAATATGCACTGGTAGACCAATTACACAGTTGTCTGAAGTTAGGAGTTTAATAATTTAGATAAGAACACAAAAATATTGGAAAAGTTCTTTCCTTTTTAATTCAGTTTCCACTGTTTACACGTAAAAAATGACCTGAAAGTTAAATGAACAACCTGCAGCAAATGGTAAAATATTTGCAGCATTGACTTCCTGCTGCATTAATCATTTATGTAACGAATGGATCAAATAACTATGTATAATGTAACAGGTGTCGCTCATAATGATTGATCCACAGAGAGTCATTACCTGACTCTGCAGCTCCACATACCTCTATGGAGTATGTAAGCATCTTTCAGCTCATTGTTTTAGTTTTTACTTGAACTTTACTGTTTCGTCAGCCTTGTTTCTGGTGGCAGGCGGCTGTTTTCAGCAAAAAAAACACCCTGATAAACCCGCTGCCCAGCACCAAACAGCAGAGAGACAAACTTAGTGGCTAGCTGGTGAACATAGTGGAGCATTTAGCAGCTAAAGAGGCAGATATTTCCCTCAGGAGTTGGCTGAGGAGGAAAACAAAGCCTAAAAGGAGAAAGAATATTGGACTGACATTAGTCTGGTTGCCAGAAACACGACTCCTAATGAATGTTGCTCTGCGTCTGCAGTGTCTTGCTCCAGTGTTCTTGTTCCTCTGGATAATCCACAGAATACACTGTCAGGTTCTCCCAGGGACCACTTCTTAGTCCGAAGAAAACTGTTAATGAGGTTTGTGGATTATCCGGCGTAAGTGGAACGCTATTTCTCGAAAGACGCTTTGCTTTTGAATGTCATTTTTCAAAGCTGTGAGCACCACAAATTAAGTTCCATTCATCCATCCATCCATCCATTGTTTGGGGCTGGAGGCAGAAATCTCAGAGGCAAGTATCTCAAAATAAAAGAAAAAAAATAAGAAAATGAAAGCAAAACTCTCTGCGTGGCTTGATACCACAAGAACGTACGTGAGAAAATATGAATACGTGACGCTTTATATGAACTGGTCATCAAAGTAAGATCAATACAGTGGACATTTTTCATGGCAGCCATTGTTACATGAAATAGAAGAATAAACACAGGCGTTATAATTAAAGTTCAGTTCCATGCAGGTCGAACAGAGTCAGGGTGCTGCTATTGTGCGTGTTAGCTCACTGGAAAGACTCTGCTACACTAAATTTAACGGGGCCTTAATTAGTGTCATTGATAACACAATGTATAAGCGAATCTATAACTGTTGGATTGGTTCAGACAAAGTGGATCTGGGGAATTAAGTGTCGACTTGCTGAGAACGAATAGCAAGAACGTCAGCTGATTCAGGAAATGAACTGACTCGTGGCCACGGTTGCCAGGTCTGTGTTACAAAACCAACCAAATGTCAGATGAAAACCTGCCCAAAACCGAGCCCAGCAGCCAACGAATCTGGTGCAGACCGGCAAAGACAGTTGTTTTTAGAGAGACGGAGGAGAGCGTTTCTTACTCATTTCCCCAAACAGTCCAGACTTCTGACCGGTAAATTCAGCAGTCTTTGTGCATCCCAACTTCGGCTGTCTGACCACTTTCACAAAAACGTGACGGTGCACATTTTGACTTGAGTAATTGTTACTCTATTAGGAGGTACGTATTGTGGGTCATGGCCCAGGTTGAAATTGAACATCTTGTGTGTATGTGGATTCTGCCCGGGCTGTCTGAGGCAGCAGGGACCTCAGCATGTGCCGTCTACCACTGAGACCGTGTGAGTGATCGCAGATTCATTACCACTGTGAAACAATACTGCCGGGCTGATAGTGGGGACTCTGTAACAGCCTGACAGATTCTCTTCCAGAGGTTTTAATAAACTGAGACAAAGGCCACCGTACTGTAATCACTGCCATCCACGTGTTAACCAATCATTCTTTTTAGATCCTGTTTGATTTGATTATCCTTCAGCGACCTATAGGGTTTTTAAGCATTGAGATCTCATCAGTGAACATCAGGGAAATCAAGCCTCCCGTCCTCCCCGGAGAGACCAGACTAACAGAGGAGCGGAGCCGAGCTGAACAGAGCGCCACGAGTCTTCGTGACTGCCTCTGCCTCCCGACCGCCTTTCTGTCATGTCGCAGCCGTCAGCGGCAGCTGGCTTTAAAATGCATTCTGGATTTGGTTTATGAATTCCCAGCCTGCCGAGCAGATGCCAGACTTTTGCGCGTCCCTTGGGCTCCTGTCTGTTAGCACCACATCTCTGCTGTGTGTTTTCCAAGCACAATCACAGGCTGGATTCTCAATCAACAGGAAGCCCGATGCAACACAAACACTCGTGTGAGGGAGACATTTTCTTCAGCTGAAACCAAGGACGGGTCTTTTTCTGATATTTTCTGCTACAGTTGCACAATGCTGCCACTTTTAAAAAAACACCTCTTCAACAAGTCAAACTTTCTGAATATTTATATCCAAATGTTGCACTTTTTCAATATTTCATCACCTCTACATCCCATTTAGAGATATGTATTAGCCCATTTTCACAATGTTAGCAAAAGTGAAAAAATAATTTGTGTGCTCGCCCTGTGATTCAGATCAACTCCAAAATGTAATGGGTCCTTTCTTGGTCCACACTTTCACCAAGTTTCATTAAAATCAACAAACAGTACCAACAACATGACCTTCATGGCATAAGTAATTAGCAAGTAAACATTCAGTTCAGGTAAAGATCTTGTGTCAGCTGTAACAAGGACAGGAAAAGTCTTGATGTTGAGGAATGGGCAGAAATAAGACCCCTCTATTTCCAAGGTCACAGCCTTTATGTCAACCTGGAGAGACACTGGATACAAGCTCACTAGCTGAAAATAGCAGCCATGTTAGTATTCTGCTGGCAGATGTTACCATCCACTGTAAATACTCAACATTTAGCCTTTAGTCTTACCAAAGGTAACTCTTAGAGTTGTTTGAGTTCTAACGACATCAACAGGAAATAAGTCTGTTTTTCTTCTAACAGTGACCACAATGGTTTCCATTTCAGTAGTCAGTTTGTGATTCCCCTCTTCTACGTGATAGATCTCTTGTTTTTGGTTGACACTGCAATACTTACTTTGCTGCTGAACATCACATGTCATGCATCACAGCAGCTCAGGAACAGTTACACTCTGCAGAAAACTCCAAAAGTGCCATCATGACGCAACAACATGCAAGGAAACCTAAAGAAATACAGCTTTATCTGGTGGCTCACCTAGCAACAGTTTTGAGCTAGCCTGTTTCTTCAGCATTTTAACATGTTACTATACTGCAGATTCCCATTTTAAAATTTCCTTTTAGTATATTTCCAATGTTTATCAACGTACACTACTACAAAACTAGAGTGTCTGGTATATTACTAGATACATCATACATATAAATCAGCCAAATAATACTTCATACAGTATATACTGTATATAAAAGATTTTCGGAGGTGTAGACTGCAGTCACATGACTTGGACCCAGAATCAAGTCACACATTTGATGACAAAATTAAAAAAGTAGACTTAAAACTTGACTTGGACTTTAACACCAATGACTTGTGACTTCACTTGGGCTCAATGCCTTTGGTTTGAAAATACCTGATACAAAAGCACAAAGATTAAAAGGTCTGTTAATTAAAAAGTGTGCCATGGATTAATTCAGTTCCCCTTTCCTGAATCAACAACTAATTACCCAGATCTACTTTGTTTGAACCAATCAGACAGCATCCAATCAAGCTGCAGGAGAAAACCACGAAGAAATGATGTTAAATCACTGAGCTCCAGTCTGAAAAAACACGACAAAAAAAACAAATCGCAGTATGCAAAACATGCGGGTTGAAAATTACAGACGATGATACTTCTAACTTCATTCAACATTTGAAGTTGCACAAAGAACAACAAGTTCCTGCTCTGTTGTTAAAATTGCATTTAGTGAGGAGCGCACGTGAGAGCGTTGATTTGGGGATTTGAATGCTTGAGGCTTACTTGTGACTTGCAAAAAAAATGACTCGCCCCCATCTCTGAAGATTTTCCTTTTTTAACTTCTCTTCAGCAGCTTTTGCTAAGAAATACGTCCAGGAGATCCTAAACAACCTGTCACATAGTCAAAATACTATTTAAATGAATGTAGTTATCTAAAGAACTGAATGTTTTCCACAAAATGTAGACAGCGAGTCCCAAAGCTGCCAAGGTAGCAACGCTCAGCTGCATCTCGCAGCCTCCTCACTCTGTGCACGCAGAGCAGAACTTTAACTTTTGGAAACCCTGGACTTCCAAAATAACTCCGCCAACTTTGCAATTCTTCTGTGTGGATTTCTCAGTCTTGGTTGACATTGCAACACTCCCATAGCTGTAAAACACGATCTGAGACACATCAGCCGTGTGTGATGTGTCAAACAGCAGATCAGCAGCAGTCACAGTCTACACAGACTTCAATCACTGAGTGTTGACAGCTTCGGATGAGTTCAAACGGGGGAAACCTTACCACAGATCCAAGCTAGCAACATGCTATATATATGGTAAAGCCGGTGAAATCCAGCGTTGTCCGGCTGCTTGCTTGTTTTGACGTTTTGAGAGACACGGGCAGATGGCGGAGGAGGAACGCCATATTTCAGGTTCCGTGCTGCCACATGTGTTTTTCCTATGAACATCTTTCATCTGCGCTTCGCCAATAAGTTGATTGTTCTCACACTTAACAGCAATGACACTATGCAATATGCCCCGGGCACGCTTTTCTGCAAGCACATGTGTAAAACTGCAGACACACACATGCATGTGCATAACCGTCTTGCACACACTTAGTCAGAATCAATCAGCTCGGCCCGACATTAGTCACAGCTCTGTTCTCTGTCTCTTCCCTTTGTGATTGAGATGGCTAAGGACAGACAGACCAGACACGGAACCATCCCACCGGGACGCTGAACAATGATGACAGATGAATACCTGCGAGCGACAATCAAAGTGCTCTTTCATCATCACAAATTCAATTTGGGAGATGGACGTTCGCCCCCCCTGCGCCCGCCCCGACGCGCGCGTCTCCCCCAGCATTAGATTCAAGCTTCAATCTGTCATGTCGAGGCTGCAAATGTGATGCTAATGTGAGCGCAAGTCGTACAGTTTGCTCAGCTGAGACTCGACGTCACTTCTCGGCTTCTGTGTTAATATTTGTGACGAGTCAATTAGTGGATGTGACAGAGGAGAGGATTAGCAACAGGTGCTCCTGCTGATATGCAAAGGTGGGGTACCGTCAAAGTAGAGGATTCTTGTATACTTAGTTTTCTCTCACATTCATCTCTTTTCTCTTTTTCCCCCCTCTTGTTTTTTTTGTTTTCCTCTACACTATCCCCTTCCCTTTTCCTGTTGCTTTGTTTCCTGTCTTTTCTTTTCTTTTCTTTTCCTTTTCTTTCTCCTCTTTTCCTCTCCAGGGAGTGGTGGCAGCAGAGAAGAGCAGAGGGGGTCAGCTCCTCGAGGAGCCAAAGATGTTGCCTTTCCGAGCGAACACCTTCAGCCTCCAGGTGTCCATCCAGGATGTTCCCCAGTTCCTGTGGAGCATCAAACCCTTTACCACATGTCAGGTAACCATGGCGGCGAGATATCACATGAAAACACGGATCGGGCGCTAACGTGCTTATTTGCAAGATCCTGTTTTTTTTTGCTGCTGAGAGCTAATTATCGTGGTGTTTTGAGCACTGCTCCTCCCAGGGTTCACTCACAAATCAGACCGTGTAAAGAGCTCTGATGTGTTTGTGCTTGTTAGTTAGAGATTCTGCATTTGGCCCTTTTTACTTGCATGTGTATTCTGGGATGTATTTTAATGTAATGTTAATGCCACCACTTTTGGTAGGTTGGTAGGTGTGGTTTGATGGCAGAGGAGCCTCACTGGTGCAGATTTAAAAAGACACGTGTCAATGACATATCGAGTGCGACGCATCACTCTCACAAAACTTAAATCAGACTGTCACACTCGGCAGTGCTGATCAAACATGAATCAAGGATTTCGACAGTTCAGTGAACCGTTAAGCTGCAATTTGACAAAGTTCGCAACCAGCCTTCCATTTTTTCCTGCTTGAAACCAGATCAAGCACCTCCCTAACTTGCACTGTGTCAGGACACAGTCACATGTGCTCCAATTTGCATCTTTGCTTCATGTGGAGTTCAATGTTGGCGAACTTTGACCAGTGAATTCCCAATTTCAAGCAAAACCAAAGTCATATGTGGTGTCGCCTCAGCAGACGATGGTCCCTCCTCTACAGTTACAGATGTGTGACTGTACGGTCACTCAGTGCTACCTCAGTGTTTTGTCACTCTGATTGGTTGGAAGTCATGTTTCATTGCTCTCACTGGTTGTAGGGCACATTTTGTTGCTATAATTAGTTATAGGTCATGTTTTGTCACTATGAATGGTTGTCATTCACGTGTCATCACTCTGATTGGGTGTAGGTCACATTTTGTTGCTATGAATGGTCGTGTAGGTCATGCTTCATTGCTCCGTTTAGTTTTAGGTCAAGTTTCATTGCTATGATTGGTTGTAGAGCATGTTTCGTTGCTATAATTGGTTACAGGTCATGTTGTGCTGCTATGAATGGTTGTAGGTCACATTTTGTCACTGTGATTGGTTGTAGGTCCTGTTTTGTCGCTCTGATTGGATGTAGGTCATGCTTCATTGCTACAATTGGTTGTAGGTCTGGATTCATTGCTATGAATAGTTGTAGGTTACGTTTTGTTGCTATGAATGGTTGTTGGCCACAGGTTGTCACTCTGATTGGTTGTAGGTCACATTTTGTTGCTCTGATTGGTTTTAGGTTACATTTTGTTGCTATGAATGGTTATAGGTCATGTTTCGTTGCTCTGATTGGTTGTAGGTCACACTCCATTGCTCTGATTGGTTGTAGGTCACACTTCATTGCTATGATTGGTTGTTGGTCTAGTCTTGCTGCTATAAGTGGGTACAGGTCATGTTTCGTTGCTATGAATGGTTATAGGCCACATTTTGTCACTCTGATTGGTTGGAGATCACATTTTGTTACTCTGATTGGGTGTAGGTCATGTTTCGTTGCTGTGATTGGTTGTAGGTCACGTTTTATTGCTATTATTGGTTGTAGGTTCCATTTTGTAATTGGTTATGGGCTGTGTTTCATTGCTTTTAATGGCTGTGGGTCCGGTTTCATTGCCATGAATGGTTGTAGGCCACATTTTGTCACTCTGATTGGTTGGAGGTCACATTTTGTTGCTCTGATTGGATGTAGGTCAGGTTTAGTTGCTATTACTGGTTTCAGGTTTGACCAGCTGTACTGGTCACACATCAGCCGTAGTGATTATATCAAAACCATAAATGACAATAAAGAATAATAAAAATTATAATGATGATCCACTCATTGGTCATACAGTTTAGCATTCAGTGAATAAGTTGTGGATGCAGCTTCCTGGGCTCATGCTACTGTTACTTCTAGTTTCTGCAATAGATATTGGACTGTGCCCAAGACGAATTTCCCTCGGGGACAATATATTTTATTCTATTCTATTCTAATTCAACTTTCTTCTTCCAAAGGACTATAGCAACCATTGTCAGTATGACGAGGCATTATAGCAGCTCTTATTTGAGCACAAATAGACATAGACACTGATTTATGACAGATTTTCACATCTTTTCCTCCCCCCTTTTCGTCATCACAACCTGTTTATGGCACTGCGCGTTATGTAGAAGCCCTATGACTCTAACGCTCTACTGTTTCCACCCAGACAACAATACAGCCGCATGTGATGCAGAGCTGTCTGCTGTATTCAGTTCTCTTTAATACATCATCCTCCTCTGTGAGTGAGAGACAGAGAGACAAAAGCAAAGTACTGACGAAAGAAATACTCCTGGAAAGAATTCCTGTTTCTTACAGAAAGTTTTGAAACAAAGGGGCACATTTTGCTAAGAGCAGCCTGACTGATGTACCCTGAGAAAAACATTTGTAAGATATTTATTTTCTGTGTTGTAATCAAATTTAAAATTGGACTGGGTAAGGCCAAATGCTCTGCTCCCAAGTCCCAAGTGTTTTCCAGCTATTAGGTACGAGTTATTTATTATTTCATTATTTTTATTCTTCAAAAGCGGAGGATGCAAAAGCACAAACAGTTTAAGAAGTACAGATACTCGTCTTTTGTAAGAGAAAAAATTGGCCCTCTGAGCAACATTTCTACAAGCTATTTCTGAGCAAAGCTAACTGAACCTCACCTTTTCCCCTCTTCTTGTCTCTTTCATCATTTTACGTGTTTTACATTGTTTTAGCTTTTCATTTCTTTTATTACATATTTTTGCCTTTTATGCCTTTTTCACCTTGTTACATTTTTATTGTCTTATGTCTTTTATGTAATTTTTTGTCTTTTGTTATATCTTTTACTTTGTTTTCATCTTTTTGCATCTTTCTTGTTGTTTTCGTCTCGTTACATTTTATTACAAATTGTTACGTCTTCTACGTTGTTTCTGTCTTGTTACGTCTGTTGTGCGTGACACGTACCGGATATGCCAACAATCCATTTAGATTGAAGTCAGTCTTGATTTCGAGAATGTGACGTATGATGAAAAATGAAATTATCAATAATTCCCCTAAATGTAAAAATAAATACTTAAGAAAAGCACAGATACCTGAAAAATCTACTCATGTACAGTAACTAAGTATTTGTACTTAGTTGCTTCCTTCCTCTGTTTAAAAGTCACCAGAATGCAGGAAACTAAATCTGTAAAAATAGAATTATGGGGGGGAGGCCCCCCAGACCCCACACTCCCAGATTTGGTTTTGAAATCCTCCCTATTTTTGTGGACTCAATGTTTGCAAGTATACAAATAGATCATTTCTTCATCTTTATAAAAGATGTAAAAAAAAAAATAAAAAAAAAACTTCAAGTCTTAACTGTGGTCTTCTCTTTTTTTCTTACAAAAAGTCATAAATCTATTGTGAGACTGATTTTAATGTGAGCCAGTATGTTTCATGAATAATTCATGTTGCAGTAGATTATTATTACTATTGTCTGGGGCCAAATGTTCTACAGTGTGATGTGATATATTAGTGGACAAACTCTCTTCTTTAACCCCTCGCCACAGAGTGATGCAGTGTCCATAAATTATCTTACAAAACAGAGAAAAATGATGCTCCTTATATACTCCAGAACTTGCCTGAGCTTTATCACATTTTTCAAGTTTTCTTCAGTATCAGAGTAAATCAGTGATAGCAGTCTGTACATCCACTGATACACTGCAAACAGGAGCTGCTAATAGCTGATTTAGCTACTTTTAATGATGCTAATCTGTCAAAAAAAAAAACAGACAAATATTGGTATTTTATGTTGTTTTCTGTGCACTAATACTTTCTATGCTGTTACTACCCAGGTAGTAGTGCAGCCACAGGTGCAACCAGACAAGACACAGTGTATTTTCATATTATAATATATTATATTTTATGTTTCAGTGTATCTGTACATTTTTTGCACAGCATATTCAGGTGAAATGGAAAATCTGAAAGCTGAAATTCTCTTAATTATGAATAAAAACAAACTAAGCTGAGGCTGTGCTTTTGACACAGCAATCACTTGCAGCTTATAGTGCGCAGCTGCATCTTAAACTACTGCAGCAACCTTCACAGTGTGAGGCGGTGATGTTTGGTACCCATTGTTGTCACATAAAGAAGACGAGTCAAGTCAAATCTGGCTCGATGAAAATAATTTCTCCTCCACTCATAACATTCATCTGCTTCTGACTGTATATTTGTGTTCGTGTGTGAGTCCCGCTGTCACCCACGTTCCTCTCCCGGGGCTCATAAAGACGGACGTGACTGGAGATTAATAGCTGTGTGTGTTTGTTCTGCTCACAGGAGCATTAAGATGCAGCAGCAGTCAGTGAAAGCTGTTTTGTAGACCTGTTGTTGCCGTTTGCGGAGCAGCTGAGCCGTGTCCCCACTGTACGCTGTTGTTGCTTAAAGATCTGAATGCAGGGTGAAAGCTCCGCGTTTCAAAGACACCCACCCTCTCCACGCGGCCTTATTCATGAGGGCCTCGGGACGACAGGCAGGCGCCGCGAACCTGCTTTGGTGGAGCAGGTGTAGAATAATAGCCGAGCGTCGTGCCATACATCAAGTCAGCTTTTAGTGCTAAAGAGCATCCGAGCTTTTCCGCGTCCATCACCCCTCCCCCTCCTCCTCCGCCACCGCTCCCAGACTCCATTATCTGCCGCTGTGAGCTGCAGCGGGCAGATCAAAGCCCACAAGGGTTAAGTCATCAGTAGGCACACCGGCCGCCGCTTTTAATGCCGCCGTCTTCGCTAAGAATCGTTTACAGGTCACTTTTAATATGCAGATGTGGCGGAGACGGAGTCTGGCAGAGGTCAAGGACGTTTCCCCGCAGATGTGGCCGTTCTCTGGAAATTAATTATACATCAAAGGCAATCTTTTCCCCGATCCCCATATGCCTACATATTGTAGATTGCTTACAGTACAAAGCCCACAGGCTGCTATCAGCGTTTCTGTGCGAGGGAGTCGGGCTGTATTTGTAAATGATATCAAGATATCTTCTTTCTCTCCTCAACAATAGTTATTTCTATGCATAAATATATCACACCGTGGGATCACCGAGACTTCAAAGGCAGCTCGTACCTTTTATCTTGCCGCGTGTAAGTGGCTCTGCATGTGACAGTGCAGCCACATGTACTGTAGAACAGCAAGCTGAATCATCTCATTTACAGCATATGTTAATGTCCCCGTGAAACATCTCAGGAGCGCTTCATACTTGCGTACATGACGTGTTTCCTGTGAAAAGAGTGGGGAATCATCAGTCAGAAACCCCTCAGTCGACTGGGATTCTTCCGGTCGAGCTGTGTAGTTTTTCCTTTGTCAGTCAGTGTGCATTACAGTAAAAAAGAGATAAAAGTATAAGAGAGATAGAAGCCTACAAAAATGCACTGGGAGAATATTGCCATGAGGAATTACAAATAAAGGGAATCATAAATATGTTTTTGTATTTGCTGGTGCAGAGTTTTTTTTTGTAAAAAAAAAAAAAGACCATGTGACAGCATGCAAGAGAAGATGAAAGGAGTGGGTGGTAGTGGTTTTAGCTGTGTCATTGTGCGCAGAACAATGCAACAGCATGGCAGGCTGTAAGAAAAAATCAACACAAACGACAAAACTATATGGAAGCAGAGAAGGGTGACAGAAACGGAGCGCAGGTGAGGCGCTGTCAGCCACTTCACCAGAGCGCATGATGCACTCTTGTGCTTTCTCTGACTGTGTGGAAATCTGATATTTTCACATCACAGGTGAAGAAAAAAGGCATCAGAATGTGAGTCTTCATGGGAAAACATTCTCATGTGGGCTGGTATAGAAGTTTAGTCTTCATATTGGAGGCAGTTAGCATGGGACTTGTCGTGGACATTAGCTGGCGCTTAAAATTGAACGTGCCTAAACCCCCCGACCCTGCAGCTTAAGTGGAGAGCGGTCATATTAGCTGACCCTTCCCAGACTGAGAGTTCAAAGTGAACACAGCCGGACTGGGACCAAAACAGTCTCCAAAACCAACAGAGGCCAGTTTGAGGGCAGGGAATAGGCTACAATACTGAGGTGGTTTTCTTGTTGGGTTTGGCTCCTGGCACCTCGAAGCTAAATCACAGCACACCGAGCTAACATCAGTTAGGTTGGTCCCCAGTCCAAACCAGGTTAGTTTTGGTGGAAATACTCCAACCGGTTCAAAATTAGGTACACAAACTGAATAGGGCCAGTTCCATGTTGTTGGAAAGGGCCTATGTTAGCCTGCTGAGCCTGGATCTGTTCGCCAGTAGCAGCTGTTAGTAGTCAGTTAAGTTACTTTAGCAACAAGTAAAGCTAGCTTTCCACTACGAAACTCCATTAACGACCTCAGTACTGTATTCTCTGTCGGTCTCAGGGGGCTGTGTTCATCCCCATTGACCAGCTGTGTTCACTGGGAGGCTGCTGAGGACGGTTATGTTGCCCACTAATGGCAGCTAAGACTTACAGTTTGCTCCTTTAGCAACAAGTAAAGCTATCTTTCCATCAAGAAATGCCATACATGACTTTGGTCCAGCAGTGTTCAAAACTCTGGTTCTTGAGCTGGTTCTCTTCAAGATTCTTGGAACCCTGGTACTATCTAGCCTGCATTTTCACCAGTTTTGAGTGGAACAATTGTAATCAAGGATGTCATCAACAGAGGGAATTGCACAATGCACAACAACCTGAAAAATATGACGGGCTGACTTTGGTTCACAAGGAAAACCTGCCAGTTTTTAGTTCTGGCTTGGAACCAACTTTTTACATTCCAAACTAGTTTATTTTTAATGATATTGCTCTGATCAGTTCAAAATTAGGTGCCCAAACTGGAATAGGGTTCATTCCATGTTGGTGGAGAAGACCTATGGGAGGCTGCTGAAGCTGGTTCTATTGCCAGCTTATGTCAAGCAATTCGCTGCTTTAGCAACAACTAAACCTATCCTTCCATCGTGAAACAATGTGAGCAACCTTGCTACTCTATTCCCTATCAGTGTCAGAGGCCTTGTTTCTTGGCCATGTTCTCTTGGAGGCTGCCGAGCCTGGTTCCATTGTCCGCTAACGGCAGCTAACAGTCATGGTTAGCCACTTTAGCAACAAATAAGCTGCTAAACATATCTTTCCATCAAGCAATTCTGTTATTAAATCACTAAGAGTTGAAGTTGAGTAGCTGTAGACAATCAGTACGGAAACCAGAAAATATTTTCTCCAGAAAATATGATCCAAAAAGTTGATTTTTGTACAGTGAGGCGCCCAGAAACACTCCAGTCCGCTTCAGTGAATGCCCTGGCAGCATCATAAATGAGAAGAGTGTTTCATTGGACTCAAATTTAGTGTATGCCTCCTAGTGCCGGATGAGTCATCAACATTTTTTAATCATTTTCCAGGAAAAGACAAACTCTGAAACACTATCAAAAATACCCAAGCATGTCTACAAAACAACTTTTTCCATCATTATTGTGGTTCATCCGGTGATAAAGACACTTAAAGGTCGATTTTGAATTCCTGGGATACTTTAACATACTGTTGTGTACTGTGTGGTGTTTTTGATGTCCCTCTTTTTCTTCTGCCTCCTCAGGAGTTCTCCTTCCCCCAAGTGTGGTGCAGCAACCAGCAGCCCCTGCACTGTGCCTTCTCTCTGGAGAGATACAGCCCTGCCACCGCCCAGCTCTCCTGCAAAATCAGCGTGCGCCAGGTCAAAGGCCACGAGCAGATTCTGCAGGTCTACACGGCTGTGGCCGAGGTGAGGCTCTGCAGCTGCGGGGGGTGGGGAGGAGGAGGGGGGGTGTTTCGCTTTCACACTCAACCTTTGTGTAACCTTCCTGGAGTGTGTCCACTGACAGCAGGGCCAGCTCTCCTGAGCTTGCATTGTGTATTAATAGAGCGAGGAGGAGGACACTCTTACTTTCACACTTTCTTCGCGGATTTATGCTAAACACAGACATCAGAGATCCAGCTGTTCTCCACATTTACCGTACATATTTTTTAACCTTTATTTGTCCATGGAGACATGTGTTCCAGCAAATAGCCTGCATCACATTCACATGCATTAACACCTGGGAGCTGCCCGGTGTAACAACAGTCTTCTGTCAGCCGCGGAGCAGCTCCACTGGAGCAGCTCGGAGTTAGAAATCCTCACTCAAGAGCACCTTGACAGTAGTTGTTAAGGCAGAAGAGAGTGCTACTCATTGATTTTACCCAACCGCTCGTTCACAACCAGTCACAAACGTGCTTGTCCTACCTCAAGGCCACCAGCGCTATTTAAACACACAGCATCTCGGTCAGACACAGGTGAAATATTGCTTCTTTTTTTTTTTATAGCAGATAGGATGCAGAAATAAAAGTGTTTTATCAGTTCACATCTTCACCACATTAATTCTGGCTCATTCGGTAAACAGACATGACCATTTGTATAAGTTTACACTGGTTTTACATTGTGGTTCACCAGGTTTGATAAGTATCATCCACGTACAGAGCACCAACACAGCTGTTTTAGAGCTGATTCATGTCGTATACTGGATATAAATATGGACGACACGTCTCCACCTCCTCCCACTGTACACAAATCATGGAAAAATATCCTGGATACAGAAACCATCTTTGGGAAAAATTTATTTGACGTGTATTTTGATTTATTTTTATTTTTTATTTTGGCCCATTTGTCATCTGCTAACATGTAGGGGATGGGATTTATGACCTATATTGCTGCCAGCCACCAGGGGGTGATCAAGATGTTGTGGACTCACTTTTGGGGAGCTGTCATGTCATTCATCTTGATAGATGTCAGTGATTTGTGCCAGCTATTTTTCAGTCCACACTGGGCACGAATAACAACCAAATTTCCTGTCAACTGGCAAAAGAACTTGCGATGAGTCAACAACTGGGTAAATCCAGGTTTTCATTCATTATTTCCATATTAGCTAAGTGTAAAAAAAAAATGCAGTATTTATTATTTGAATAACCATTTCTACTCAAGTTTTTTATTTTTTTTAAATTTATTTTGGGGACAGCTTTTTGACACCATTAATCCATAGGACAGCTGAAGACAATAATGTAATAATGTTCCATCAAAGCTGAAATTATACTTTTCCACATCTGTGAATAAGGTGTACACGTACCTCTAACTGTGTGGACTGGTCTGTGGCTTGTGTGTGAGACCACTGCGCTACAACAGGCCACAGAATACCGTCCATGCATGTGCGTCTCCGTCCTCCAAGCACAGTCTGAAAGTATGTAGTATAAACACTTACTATATGTCTGTGGTGTTCCCTGTTTTTCATACGTATTTGTTTGGGAGTGTTCGGGCCTTAAAGGGATAGTTCACCCAAAAATGAAAATTCAGTCATTGTCTACTCACCCTCATGCTGAGTGAAGGTTGGGTTTAGGTTTTTTAGTCCACAAACCACTGCTGGAGTTTCACAGGAAAACAGTGTTGGGGAATCTCCCAAACGATGGACGTGAATGGTGACCAGTTTTAAAAAGTAAAAAAACAAGTTGGAGAAAAGAACATCAAATATCTCCATACCTGTCTCTTATACACATCTAGATGTGTATTTTGATTAATTTTTATTTTTTATTTTGGCCCATTTGTCATCTGCTAACATGTAGGGGATGGGATTTATGACCTATATTGCTGCCAGCCACCAGGGGGTGATCAAGATGTTGTGGACTCACTTTTGGGGAGCTGTCATGTCGTTCATCTCGATAGATGTCAGTGATTTGTGCCAGCTATTTTTCAGTCCACACTGGGCACGAATAACAACCAAATTTCCTGTCAACTGGCAAAAGAACTTGCGATGAGTCAACAACTGGGTAAATCCAGGTTTTCATCCATTATTTCCATATTATGATAAGTGTAAAAACTTTTTTTGCGGTATTTATTATTTGAATAACCATTTCTACTCAAGGTTTTTTTATTTATTTTTTTATTTTGGGGACAGCTTTTTGACACCATTAATCCATAGGACAGCTGAAGACAGCAGGAATGTGGGAGAGAGAGCAGGGGGATGACACACAGCAAAGGGCTGCAGGTGGGAGTTGAACCCACAGCCCCAGCTTATGGGGGGAATGCTCCACTGACTGAACCACCAGGTCACCCCACTCAGGGTTTTTTATAAAAAGTGATGGACAGACATGTTGTTCCTGTTACTTTTTCACTTATTTGAACTAATGTGTAATTCACATAACCTATACTAAACTAGAATGAACATCCTCTCCATACCTCAACTGCCTCACTTGAGTGATGAGCTAATAATGTTGTAATAATTTTGTAATAATGTTCCTCCAAAGCTGAAATTATACTTTTCCACATCTGTGAATAAGGTGTACACGTACCTCTAATTGTGTGGACTGGTCTGTGGCTTGTGTGTGAGACCACTGCGCTACAACAGGCTACAGAATACCGTCCATGCATGTGCGTCTCCGTCCTCCAAGCACAGTCTGAAAGTAGTATGAACACTTACTATATGTCTGTGGTGTTCAGGCCTTAAAGGGGTAGTTCACCCAAAAATGAAAATTCAGTCATTATCTACTCACCCTCATGCTGAGTGAAGGTTGGGTTTAGGTTTTTTAGTCCACAAACCACTGCTGGAGTTTCACAGGAAAACAGTGTTGGGGAATCTCACAAACGATGGACGTGAATGGTGACCAGTTTTGAAACGGAAAAAAAAACAACCAGAAAAAAAAAAAAAAACACACAAAATGCCTCCATACTGCTCGTCAGGTGTAATCCAAATCTCCTAAAGCCTCAACATGCCAAGTTGTCTTACACCATGTTTTTTTTAGCTGAAATCCTCACTTGGAGCCACATTCACATACACGTACACACCATCTGAACTGGGTGAGTGTGGTGTGATGGGGTGTATGTGCACGTGAACGGCTAAAGGGAATGACTAAAAATGAATGTTCATTTTTGGGTAAACTATCACTTTAAGGTTTTGGGGAAGTCATCAAAGAGCCACAATTTTTCCATCTATGCTGTTAAATCCGAAATTCCTGCACACACGACTTCTGAAATGGTTTGATGTCACGGTTATCCACGCTTGGCTTTATTAAGCTAAGCTAACAACAGCCTTGCTCTGTGATTTTTTTTTTTTTTTTCAGGTAAACACATACAAACTGAAACTACACAACTTGCCCGCACACTGTGCACATTGCGTAATACCTTGTGGTGAGCACATCACGTTGTGTCGATCATGTGCAAAGGGGCTGCACTGTACTGTCGTCACATTAGCCTTCCATTGAACAAAACCGCCCGTCCCTCAGCCCCTGACAGACAGACAGTGTGATGTCAGGGTCCCAGTGGGTAATAAATAAATAGTGAGCAGAGCCATCACAGGCTGTAAACAGTGTAAGAGAGACATGCTGCTGCTAGTGTGGCAGTGTGATGTACTGAACAGGTTGATGGCACACAGTAGAGTAACGACTGTAATACAGTATTTCCGAACACAGTTTGCATGCGGCGTGTTTGAATTTGTCAGATTGAAGTGAATGGGAGATGCTCTGAAGCATAACGTGACCGCACTTTTTTACAGTTTGCGGTGGGCATTTCTTCAGTGATTGAAACATCAGGAGACGACACATGCTTGAGCTATCAGGAGTGTGTGTGTGTGTGTGTGTGTGTGTGCTGAAACTGCTGGTGCTGCAGTTGGAGGTGCCTCAGGCTGAATATCTGCTGGACTGTGATATGGGACATAACAGGGAGAGGGCGCTGTGCTTCTACCGCAGAAAGTCCCAGTGGCAGATAATGGAAATATTTGAAAAGTCAGTGCCAGCATGAAGACATGAAGCAGTGTGATTCATGGGAAATGTGGTCTTAAAGTAATACTCCAGCCTAAATCCTGACCACCTGCACACTTGAAAGGGGCTTTAAAGCTTGTAGTTTTTGCTTCTATGTGGAAGCAGAACAAAGGATGCTGGGATTTTTGATGATCACAGTATAGCAGAGTTCAATGGTAAATTCACTTCTTGCTTCCTTGAGTTGTTGTTTTTTTTCAAGTGGAAGTAACTGTGCGACATGTCTGGAGGCCAATCAGTGAAATTCAGGCTGATAATGAAATGTGTGCTTAAAGGGACAGTTCACCCCAAAATTGAAAAATTCCCCTTGCCTGTTTCTGCAGTACCGGAACTACTTTCTAACTACTTTCCTTCTCCCAGAAAGCAACATGAAACTGCTCACAACAAGATCTGTGGATTATTTTGAGTAACTGGGTCATGATTTTTGGAAAGAGACACTGTTATTGAGCACCACAAGCCCAGTGCCATTTAGCCCCATTATATTGGAGAGAAGGCAGACATCTCCACGGATGATATCTCCAAAACTCTCACCAAAACAATGTGATGGATAAGTAGCACTACAGGCCGGGGGAACAATATGTATTTTTGATTTTGGAGTGAACTGTGCGTTTTAATTAGAGAGCCTCATCAAAATAAGCCAGGCTTCTCCTTTATCCACCTTGATGAAATACCTTAATGTCTCCACCTTTGTCTCATTTGCAGTCTTTGTGCCTGTGTTTTAAAATGTTCAACCTGCCTCCCTGGATCGTACCCGGTAAATCCCTCCCGCCCGGCTCTCCAGGCTGGTTTCAAACAAGCACTAGGCGACTTTTGCAAACTCCCCGTCTGACCCCGGTCTGATTATCGTCTGTTTCTGTTCCTCTTCCTCCAGACTGAAAAGGAGTCAGTTCCATTTTTTATGCAGACAGACTGCACCATCACGTCCCAGACGGGGCCCAAGGCCTTCAAAATCCCCTTGTCCATCCGCCAGAGGATCTGTGCCACCTTCGACACTGCCAACGCCAAGGGCAAGGACTGGCAACTCTTAGCCCAGAAACTCCACTTAGATCGGTGAGCTGAACATGTGTATGTGCGTCCTCTCTGAGATCGCCTGATGTGTGCCGTGCACCCTTCTCTCACTCTGTAATGGCCTCGCCTTGAACACACACACGCTGAGGAGAATGATAACAATCCTGCGAGTGTTGTTAATCTCATGAATGAGGCTTTATGTGCAGCGTGCCGGCAGGTAGTTTTTGTTCTCAGCAGCAGGAGATGGAGCTGATTATTTAACTGTGCTGTCTGCAGGGTTGGTAGGGTTACTTTAAAAATCTGTTCTGATACAATTACTGATTACCTGTTAAAAAAATCACTCATCTAATCCAAGTATCACAATATTGAAGTAATGTAACTTGATTACTTTATCTAAATGGTGAACTTGTTTTGCTTAATATAATGTTTTATGCTCATTATAGGTTTATTAATTTCTTGTCCTGCTAGCTATTGTTATGCACAAATGCATGTTTAGATAGAGGTAACTGTTGACATCAGTTAGCAGCTGGTCTGTGTAGATAATAATTGTTTTGTCTAGCTAACATTGACAGTTGTCTGTGTAGCTAACATTAGCAATTTGTCTGTGCAGCTAACGGTAGCGCTTGATCTGACCTGTAAATGTTTCTTTAAATTAGATGTTGGGTATTTTCACAGCTGGAAGGCGGAATTGTCACTTTGCTGTCACGTTCTTCCTCTTTTCTGATTTAAAGACAACATAACATAACACAACAACAGGTTAGCACTTCTGCTACTAGAGGCCATGATAATGAATTGACTTTAAGATTAGCTGGTTTCACTGAGACCAGAGTGGTGTGAGAAGTGTTGTAATGTGTGCGCACCGCACTGCTTAATAATCCCCATTTTCACTGAATGTAACTGTAATCTAATTACACCTTTTTTTTCCTGTAACTGTAACGGAATGTATCCTAATTACATAATCCTGTCACATGTAATCTGTTTCTCCTCAAGCCTGGCTGTCTGTTGAATGCTGTGCCTTCTAATTTGCGTTGTGCTTTTGTGTTTGCCTTGTTATATGATTTCTTTACATTTCTCTCGATCTCAGTCAGTCCAACATATGTGTGATTACTTATTTATCACTTGTTTGTCCTCAGATAAATAATAAAACATGCATTTATGAGGACAGTGCTACTGCTAATATTTACTCAATCCAGTTGTTGTCTTAGCTTGTGGCAGCTATAATCTCCTGTTAAGTGCATGATTCATGAGAGCCTGGTATCTAAGAGTCCTTTGGGATTCCAAATTATCCAGATAAGCTTTCCTCTCCAAGTTGGGCGGCTTTGAACTGAGCCTGATGTGACCAATGGCTGCAGCCTTTTATGTTGCTTCATGTTTTTTTTTTTTTTGTTTTTTTTTTCCCCCCTCCCTCTCATGTGGAGCACAGAGGAGCGGCAGTGAAACACTGCCCCCAACTGGATCCAACACCACATGCACCCTGATACTTAAAGGCATTTTTTATTGGCATGGCAACAAGCTTCCTTTTCTTTAATTCTGGCAGCACCTGAGAATTAAATCCGAACCAGACTGTGTGTGCCAGTAATTACTCATCTTTTGTGATGGTAATTCATTCCTGATTATATTTTTAATAGTCTTAAAAGGTCATCGTTTTTGTTTTACCTACATGTTGGAGCAGATGGTTTTGTTTACTGCACCAAGATAATTTGAGCTAAATTAATTTTCAGCAGCAGACAGATATAATAAATAGATTTACTAATAGTGGAATGCAGGGGACCCGGGGAGCCAGGTGGGTTTTGTTAGAAATGATCTGAGTGCTCTGAGACATGTGGATAACTGTTCTTTATACAGAGCTCTCTCTGAGTACACATAATTACAGGAATATTGTTTGTACGAGGGGTCTTAGAACCCAAACTTGACACTTATGACCTCCTGAAAACTTAGAAAACAATTGTTTTGGGCTCTCAGACACTAAATATTTTGTATTAAATGTGAAGTTTATTTGCATTTCATGAAATGTTTAACCATTTCATGCTTTTACAACCTACCATTTAGAGCATGTAATCATCATTTGTGGTGATTTATAGGGACTCCACCACGGTTCCTGCCAGTCTAATTAAGAGATCGCTTCCACAGTAGAAACAATAGGACAAAATCCCTAATTATAGGTCCAGTTTGTATTGTTTGGCAATCTGCTGATTACTTTTATAATTAACTGATCAGTAATTTAGTCTATAGAATGTCAAAAAAATGTATAAAATGCTCATCATAGTTTCCAAAATCACCTAAATGACGTCTTCAAACCCTCCAAACCCAAAGACTCTTTATTTACTGTCACAGATGACATGGCATTTTTGCTTGAAAAATGACTGAAACAATAAATCTGTTATAAAGATTGCAAATAATGTTCTTTTGATAGACTAATTGATTAATTACAGCTAATAGACATGATCATATCACCTGGTATTGCTGTTAGTATGTAATACTGGAGTCATCACCATATCCAGACTAGGCTGAATCAGAGAGCTGCTTCTTGGCTCATTATTTCTCCCATGAAAAAAAAATACCAACAGTCCTTAAATCATTAAACAGATCAATAAATAAAATGATGCAAGTGCTCAGCACATGCTCACATTTAGTCAACAGATATTTTTAGAAGAGGCCCTCACATGTTTTTGCACACTGGCTGGATCAGCCGTTTAAGGTTGAGTCTGGTGATATTCTGTATTTTTCCCATGACAAGATCAAAACCAACAACGAATGTGTCCTAGTGTCAGGCATTGTGTGCAAACCCAGAGCCTGATAAATGTTGTTCCAGTGTTGCCAGAGTGGTTTGATGTTTACCAGCCCAATACTTGCTCAAAATCTGCCCAAATTGATTTTAAAAATATGATCTATAATAATAGTAATAGTGCACTAGAATGCAGATAGTTTTTTCCATTTCTATCTTCTGCCTGAAATATGAAAGAAAAAAATAAATAAAAGGACAACTCAAATAACAAAAGCAAGAGCTTTTATCTAACTTGGTAAATTGCAGCAAACCGCAACAGTGTGCCAGCTTAAAGTTTACGCCCCCACACGCACACGCATGAAGAGGGAGAAAGAGAGAACAAGGAAGAGTGAGAAGTGCACGCAGTCAATCACATGCCAACAAAAAGCCAAACAATAGCGATGTTACATGTTGCAGTCATAGAGGTTTCTGTTTCAATGAAAGCACACATTTTGCGAAAACACTACAGTGTTTACAGGCTAAGCTGCGGGTGGGTGGTGATGCTGGTAACTCATGTCTGCTCTCCGCAGAATGAATGAAATTATGTTCTGAGTGACTGGATGTGTTTCCATAATTAAGGAAATACAACTAATAAACATATTTTGAATATATTGTCATTTGTAATGTAGTGAAAAACCAGACCAACTCCTGCCCACCCACCCAAGCTCATTTTAACCCCCAGAATCTGCCCCATTTTGCTGGAAAACTGCCAAATTTGACAACACTGTGCTGTGCCATTGAGCTCCATTGTTGAACCTTAGCAAACATAAAAGTATATCGATGAGTCACACTTTTGCACCGGTATTAGTATTTAACAATACAAATACTCACTAGAGTCTAGTGAGTATTTTCAGCAGCGGGATGGTGCGGCAAGAGCACCAAATGTGGATTAATCCGCACCGGAAAATAGTCCCCCAAAAATGCACTATTCCCTGTATTTGAGTAATGGCTGCTTTTTTTAAAATGTAAAACTATGTATTGATGACCTGATTTTAAGATTTTCAGTGAGAACCAGTTGGCTCGCACAGAAGAGTACTGACAGATGGACTCCCATATGGAAAAATATCTGGATGAATTTCTCTAAATGTTTATATGTTTTATCTGAAACTTGTTAATAATAATTATGACAGTCAAACCAGATACAGGATCCTTAGTAAATTAGTGAAACATCAAACTTATATAATCTGGGAACTTAAAGAGAATATATATCCTGTGTAGATATGTGTAATATCAAACTTATATGAGTTGGGCAACCTCTAGTGAAACCAAACCCTTGCGAATATTGTATATATAATATACTGAGGCATGTTTAAAGAAAAGAAATACAAACATTATATATAAGTACATACAGACAACATAATTTGCTACACACTTTACCTGTAAACAACATAGAAAATGTTGGCTTGATTACTTAATTCTTATAATTATGTTGTACGAGAAAAATGCAAAAGTGAGCACTTTCATGAGTAAATCATAGTATTAGACATACAAATAATTATAACATATTTATAATGCTATAAAATTATACACAAAAAGAATATGTATTCATAAATGAGACAGGTTTAAATATTTAATAAAACTACAACATAGATAATGCTGACTTGAATCATACTAGTAAATTAGTCTTTTAAGACATAAAAGATATAGAAAACATAAACATCTAAAACTGAAAACTTGAAAAGAAGATCTAAAAAAAAAAAAGGCAGAAATATTTACTTTTGGGAAATTCTTATATAGTTCATTATATGGGAAAATTATAACATGAATGTCATGCTTGAAAGTCCACACTTTTACTACTGGCCTCAGTTTGTGTGCTTTAAATTCACATTCACTCAAAGGAAAATAAAAACATTTAAACTACCAAGAATGTATTGAGATTATTGAGAATTATTAATTATTGTTTGCCTCATGTCTTTTACAGTCCCTATGTGAGGCGTTGTCCCTGTCTCATGTCCCCGTGTGATCTCTCCCTGTGCCGCTCATTAATCCAGCTTTGTCTGCTCCTCTGCAGAAACCTGGGTTATTTTGCAAAGCAGCAGAGTCCGTCGGCGGTCATACTGAGCCTGTGGGAGGCTCGCCACCAGGACACTGCTGACCTTGACTCTCTAGCCAGCGCCCTCGAGGAGATTGGCAAGATCCACTCGAAAAGCTCCCCCAAGGACCAGGATGAGCCGGAGTCTGACTTCAGTCACATACAGGCGGGCAGCCTGTGCGGAACGGGCACGCTCACAAAAAACCAGAAGACAGAGGACTCTGCTCCTGAATACACAGGCTGAGAGAGACAGTGAGCGAAAAACTGACGAACTAAGGCGTATATATCTGTGCACAGGCACAGCCGGTGACGGACAACACACTGTGGCGGTGCGCTGGAAGGTCATCAGGTTGTCTGTGAGTAGACGGCGCGAGAAGTCGACATGCCGACCAATCACAACAGGTCGAGGTGAGCCGGTACCTGCTGTGGATCAACCCTTCTTCTTTTAAGAATCCGTCCTGGGATGGATTGTAAATCTTTTTCTGCCTTTTCACTCGGTAAATTTTTTAATTTATTTCTTCCTTATTTTAAACCTAAAAGCGTCATTTTCCAGCTCAAAGGGTGAGTGAGGTAGGAGGAGGGTAGGTGGTGTTTTCCTGAACTTTTGTGCTCATTATTTTCTGAATTTGCGTTGGCAGAGACGGCAGCTCCTTTTTGTTTTTTGGTTTTTTTTTTCTCGGGACCGTCCCTGCCATCTCCCCCCTGCTGTCCCCCCAGTGGTCAACATGGCAGCTGGACATATTTGCATAGAGGTTCTTCTATGCAAATAAGGTTAATACACCTGTGGCGTCATTTCAGAAGCACCTGATCCCCCCCCATCCCCCCCACCCCCCGACACCATATCCCTGTGTCAACGAATGAGTGAGGACTTAGAAGCTACTTTTTTGACGTCCGATATATATTTTTCAAAGGAAGCTGCTGATTGCTTAAATGTTGTGTTTGTGAACTTTCAAAGCCAAGTATCTTGAGATTCACTCATGTTCATCTCTTCAAAAAAAAAAATATATCAAAAAATCTAGTCTGTTGGAAGTTTCTGACAGACAGCCGGTGTTGTATGATCATTTATACATGAAATTGTTTGGCAACGCTTTATTTTAAGGGGTGTGCATAAAGCTGTCATTACACTGTCATAACCATGTCCTGACACCTGTCATGAACACAAAGGTGCTTCATGAATGTTTAAGACTGTTGACATGTCAGTGTCATTCAGAATTATATCATTTTTAATGCAAACTTGATTGAGCTGTCTTTGTTATGACAACTTGACATTAACCAAGCTAATACCGTCTTTGTTATGACAGCTTATGACAACTTGACAAAGACATTATCAGCTTGGTTAATGTCAAGTTGTCATTACACAGATGATAGAAGCATGGTTAATGCCAACTTGTTATAACAAAGACAATATTAGCTTGTTTAATATCAAGATGTCATAACAAAGATGACATTGTCTTTGTTAATGTCAGGTTGTCATAACAAAGACATTGTTAGCTGGGTTAATGTCAAGTTGTCATAACAAAGACATTGTTAGCTGGGTTAATGTCAAGTTGTCATAACAAAGACATCTCAAACAAAGTCAACTTTGCATTAAGCATGACATAATTGACTTAATGACAACTGTCATAAACATTCATAAAGACTTCATGTTTATGACATGGTTATGACAGTGTTATGTCAGTCTTATGTACATCCCTTCAAACAAAGTGTCTCCACTTGTTTAAAAAAAAAAAAAACAATATCAGCCCCAGTCTAACCTTGAAGGACAGCCAGCGCAGTCAGAGGGTGACTCAGTGTGTATTATACAGGAAATAAACCCCTGGTTGTGGTGTAATGTGGCAGAGTGAGATTTCTAACCGTGGCATTACAGTTCATTACAGTTTCCTCCACCCGGAGATTGAGAGGCAGGAAGCTGTAAAACATCATTTCCTGGCACCGCGGGGAGCGTAACGCCGCATCTTATCACCCAATTCCAACTATTAACACCCATCACATAGAGCTCATATCAGGCCCCGACACACCCGACTGCCCCCACCGCCAACTCCTCCTCACCCCGAACACACACGCAGACACACACATTGACATTTCATGGCTACAGAGGTCATGTGCGCATGGACCTGGAGTTTGTGTACTGTACAACAAACAAAAAGAGGAAGACAAACGGTGTCAGTGTCAGAAATACAACATGCAGTCGCATATCTGCTGAAATCAACACTCAGACTGACAGGATGATGAGGGACAGGGTGTTCTGGATTGTGAGGCTTGAAATCAGAATAGCCAAAAATATTTGGTGTCAACCACTGAGGTGATGATGGTAAATGAAAACTTCAACTTTTAACCTTAACACACTCACTGATATGTTTTTTTTTATCGGCCCCAACTGAACGTCAGAGCTTTAGCCAGTGTTTTGAGGACGTTCGCAGCCTGTTTACACCTGCTATTAACATGTGTCTTGGATGATCTGATCACAAATGGACAGTGCTAAACCTGCTGATTCCACTACCTGCACCACAGTTTTGTTCCTTCCTTCAAACAGGTGCAGATCCCACCAGCAACGTTTCAGAAGCGGAACGTTTTGCCAGCATGACAGTTTACTTGCTCAGATTTTGCTAATTTAGTCCTCTTTCCTTGCTGTTTGTGCTTCTACCATGAAATAGTCGGCTACATGGTTAAATAGTTTCTTTTTCGTCTGGTTTTTATGATCGCAAGTCTACACAAATGTTTTTATTTTGACAATTGACCGGATTCTCTACGCCGTTTCCATTTCTCACTTCCTGCCTGCTCTCAATCTGCTGTGCACAGATTGACACGATATCTGTCAAAAATAGACTCGGCATGTATATGAAGCAGATAGAGTGGAGAGATGTTTCCGGGATGTACCGCGGCGCTGATGCACGAGTATTTTCAGCTCTGGCGGATGCTGCACATTGGCAACGCAGCAGAATCATTCTCAGTGGAATCAATGACCACTTGTAATCGATTCTCACATCCCCGCTCTAACACGTAACTTCATCATATCTGTTTGTTAAATGTGTTGTTGTAAGATATAACCTAATATATGCCAAATTTACAAGAAGGCCCAAATAATTAAGAATGTATAACAGACAGCATAACGCAAAATTAATCAAGTTTCTCCTTACTGAACAACTCACAAAATTTGGATTGACATGTGTTAGTTCAGATGTCATTTGAAGAAGTGTGTTCAAAAACCAAAATGTTGGTATGTAAGCCCCTGTCTTGAACACAAGCAACTCAGCTCTGCGTCTGATGGGTGTAAACGTGACCTGAAGCATTATATTTAGCCTTCAAGTCTATTTTTTTTGACAATACACGTGTAAATACGAGGCTGATGCCCAGTAAAAGGCACTGGAAATGTAGATTGCCGTTTCACTTCCCCGCTGTATATGCAAATAAGCATATACTTCATTTTAGTTTTCAAAAACCAAATGCAGATGCCCAACAGTAGTCGCAAACACAAATGGACAATGTTTTTTTACACAAAGTAATAAATAATTTAATGTATTACATTTGCCGAATTCATAAGAAGGCCCAAATAATTAAGAA
>JAJHUR010055719.1:0-10758 GCA_027495735.1 Lutjanus campechanus
AAATCTATTTCATATCGAGGACTGTACTGTATAATTTGTGTTATTTATTGCACCATTTGTCTCCAAGGGAACATTGCATTCAAGGACTGATGATGTCTGCAAGATTATACAATATCAAAAGAATTATCTGATCCCCCCCTGAACAATGAAATGAGATTTATTTAACTTGTTATTTATCTTACGTTTGCGCCTTGTTTCCTCACATTTATCTGGGGATTTGCATCTTAGCAGGAGATTATTCAAAGAGAAGGCTGTGCATCTGTCTGCCACAATGCTGTTAAGACACTGCTTATTCTGTCTCTGTCTTATTCACGTCCTCTCCCTCTCTGTCTCTCCTTTGTTACTTTTCATTTTGCTCATTGCTACATTTCTCCTCTTTCTCTGTCGCTCGTCTGTCTCTGTTTATTTTTTTCTTTCCTCCTCTCTGCGTGTAGATGGATAAATTTGGTAAAGCGGTGAACTACGCAGACGGCGCCCTCTCCTTCATAGAGTGCGGAAATGCGATGGAGCGAGATCCACTAGAGGCCAAATCACCGTACACCATGTACTCTGAGACTGTGGAGCTCATCAGGTACTGTATGGATGGACAAGTGACGTTATAGTGATAATGAAGTGAAGAAGTGAAACAAGAACGAGGATTTTGTAAAGACTTCATTTTACAATTCTATAGTTTCCTAATAATTTTGTAGATTATACATATAAGTATAGGGAAAATGAAGACAGTGTTAAAGCTGCGGTGGGCAGTTTATGTTTACCATCATTTTAAAAAAAAGTTCCATAATAATCTTTAAGCATAATGTAATTCAAGAGGTCAAAGGGAAAACTAGACTGCTGCTGCTCGTCTTGGCTCTGTTTTCAGACTTAAGAAAATCTGGCCTAGTCTGCTAGGAGACCTCTCATCACTTGAACCGCCGCTGAAAAATGAACAACCCATACTGATCACCAATAATAACAGTAATACTCCTACAGGTGTAAACTGGAAAAACAGAAATAATCTTTCGGCATCAAAATGGCATCTACTACTATCTGAGTACATCTCAACAGAGAGACAAATGGCATTAAAAAAAAATACGAAACATTTCACAGTTACTGGACCACATTTGTCAATAAGATTTGCTTTACACTCACCACCATACATACTGTACACATACTGATGCTCATCCTCACCTCACCCTTCAGCGGGTGACACCAGTTCCCCCAACCCCAGTGATCTAGTCCCAGTCATTAGTAGTAGTATTATATTTTACTTTTTTTTATCATTCAGTGCATATGTCTCTTTTTTCTATCTGTAAAATCACTGTTGTACTGTTTTGTGCATGAATAAGAAAGAAAGAAAGAAAGAAAGAAAGAAAGAAAGAATAAAGAAAAGCTTCAAATATTAAAAAAAGAAAAAAAAGAAGAAAATGTAGCCCATGACAGCCATGTTAGTCTATAAATCAACTCCAGTACAACCGAAGGCCATCAAAGTTTGGGGTGGTGAGAGAAAGTGACTGTGTATAAAGATGTGTGGCCTACTAAATATTTTATATTTCTATGGTAACAGTAAAACAGAAAGGAGAGCTGAACATATTTTTCAGAGTTGTTACACTGAACTGTACACAGATGTGAAACCTCTGAGATATGGTCTATAATAAAGATTAAAAAAAATAACTGTAATCATTACACTGCTTCTGAAGGAAACATTCAATGGAAATGAACAGCAATGACTGATGATCGGTGAAGCAGTGATAAATGATAATGTTGTGGACTGTAGACTCATGCTAATGGCTGGACTGAGTTCAGCTCCCTGTCATCAGAGCTCTGGCTGATAGGATCACTGGAGATAGTATAACGCCTTGTTTATAATGATGCAGCAGCACCTTCAGCACCCCCATTTCCTGTGAGAGCATAACCATCATTTAGTTTAGTTAGTAGTTATTTGGACAAAGTATCCAACCTAATTATAATAACATCTTGAGATTTAATCTTGTCTTTCTCCTGCCGTCACTATTACTGAGTTTTGTTTGAATGAAAGAGGTAGAACTTGTTCGCGCTTGTTACAGCGTGCGCCTGGATGATGTATTTCTGCTTTTACATCAGTCTCAGTTGAGAGCAGGTACTGTGATTGGTTTTACTTCTGTGAGGAACACAGCGTGGCCAATTATATTTTAGAAAAGAAAAAACAGCAACAGCTGACTTCAAAGCTATACTTAGCAAGTAACAATGAGTTTCTTTGAAATGTAGTGGAGTGAAATTCATAAGCTTCCAAAAAACAAATACTCAAGTAAAGTACAGATACTCAAAAAATGTACTTAAGTACAGTAGTCAAGTCAAGTCAAGTCAAATTTTATTTATATAGCGCCAATTCACAACAAAGTTGTCTCAAGACACTTTACATATAGAGTAGGTCTTGACCACACTCAATAATTAATTATACAGTACTCAAGTAAATGAACTTTGTTACTGTTCACCACTGCAAGCAGGTCAGTTGACCATGCAAAAAATGTAAACCATATATCTATAAAGTACAGACAAGTATTAAGTTCAACAAACATTAAAAACCAGATTAAATGAATATTTAAGGTAGTTTAAATTAATCATTTATTCATTTTTTCCATCTTTGGCAGCTAATTCAATGAAACTTCTGTGGAAATCAGATGCTTATGAACTCTACCGAGCTCTGCAGCCATTATATTCTGTGGTTCTTCGCCAAAAACTCGAATAAATATGTGCCTACTTACCATGTGCAATTTCACCGAACATTGTCTCTATTTCCTTTTAATTACTACCAAACCTTTCAGGAAATATTATCCTAGATCCATGTGTGAGAAATTACACTTCTCTTATCAGTCCTACCAATTAGCTTTAATAATATTCAGCGGCTGCTGTTGTACTGTATGGTCACCTCTCTCCCCACAGAAAATGACAAATCAAGACTCGAGCTTTTGAATAAGAACAAAACTCTAATTAGCATGAAGCCAGCGCTGCATTTACAAGCGTCTGGACTCTTCGGCATCATATTTTTTTTGCCTTTTCTGTCTGCAGCCTCACAGACCTGCAGGGCTGCTAATGAGCGCAGTTTAATAAGCGTCGCATTACAGGATCTCTGCTGTTTTTTAGCCTTTCAGAGCCGCCCGTATGTGAAGTCACTAAGTGCAACTTTAAAAGAGAAAAACTGAGAATAACAAATGACTGCTCCCTCCGAGAGCAGGCGGGCTGTGACAGCAGGTTCCCGTAGAGGGAGAGAGTGTTTTAACTGAAGGACTCAGGTTCAAGCCCTCCTGTTTGCGCTCATCCATCCCGCTGAAGTGTCCTTGAGCAAGACACTGAAGCGTCACCAGCTGATCTGTGGCTCTGACCTTTGACCTCCCTGAGGAGAGAAGCACGAGGGTTTTCCTGCAGAGATCAATAAAGTATAAAGGTGTAACTCCTCTCCCCTGATTCACCTGTCACTGCTGAATCTCATCCTGACTGATGAAACGCCTCGCTAAGCAATCACACGGGGTCACAGCGAGCGCATAACCCCGACAGCATTTCTTTAAACGCCTAATCAATAACCAAAGGAGAAGCGAATCCTTTCACCGGGTCACGTAAAGTCGACCTGCAGCTTGTCCTGCCTGAGGGCACTTCAGCAGGGTGGATGCTGCCTGTCAGCGAGCTGAAGGAATTAATCGTGTTTTATATTCTTTATGTTGAGAAAGTGCAGCTCAATGAATGATTTTAACCTTGATGTTCCAATTAAAAACCAACCTTGAGTATACATATATTCGCCTCCATGAGAGAAATAAAGTGTGTTTTCATTTCACATTCATAAATCAGTGGAAATGTCAGCAGATGAGTAATGAGCGTCTTTCCCCTGCAGGTATGCCATGAGGTTGAAGAACTTCACCAGCCACTCAGCCACTGTCGCCGAGAAGAAACTCGCCGTGCTGTGGTACGATTCTCTTTTTGTGTTTGCGCGTGTGTGTTTGAGTGTGTGTGTACAAAATACAGTAAGAGCAGAAGCTAGAACTCCATGTGCATTTTGACCAGACACCAAAAAACTGTCGGATTCAGTGGTGTGACAAATGTAGTAGGCACAAAGGTAATATTAGATAAGGTGATAAGAAACAAAGTGCTGAACATACATACAAAGGAAGGGAACAAATAAACAAACAAACATATCAAATTATATCAAATTAACAATAACAAACAATAACAAAACAGTGAGTTGACCAAAATCTACCCGCCCACACCCACCCCACTATTCATCTCCTGCTCCCCCAAATCCTCCTCCCTGACTCTACCCACAGAGACCTACACTCTCCAGCGACTTCAAATGTTGTGTAGTGTGTGCTGGAGTATAGACTACTGCGCTGGACTCACAGCCACAAGATATAATATGAGGGGTTTCCAGGTTTTATTGAATTGTTGAAGCCTGTCTCTCACGGCATATCTTATCCTTTCCAAATGGAGTGTGTTAGTTAAGTCCTCTAACCACATCTTAGAGGTACGGACAGTTGCGCTCTTCCATAAAATAAGAATGAATTTCTTTGGCGTTATTAGGCAATAAGAGAGAAAGCACTGCTGTGTCGTATTTAGTTTTCTAATGGCGTCAGATATGCCAAGAATGATGAGCCGAGGCTCTGGCTTGATCCGCGTATCCATGACCTCAGACATAATGTTACAAACATCAATCCAAAAAGATTGGACCTTTGGACACAAAACAAAACTATGAAGAAGGGTTGCCAAGAAGACTGACATTTATCACAAATAGGCGACACCTCTGGGTATATATTATATAGTTTCTCTTTGGAGTAATGGAGCTTGTGAATAATTTTAATTTGGATAAGACAATGTTTTGCATTATTTGAACAAGTATATATATTTTCAAGGCTCTTTTCCCATAAGTCATCTGGAACTGGTTTGCCAAATTCTTCTTCCCACCTGTGCTTATAAATTAATTGTCAGAGGAGGAGGAACTTCATGATAAGAGAATATTATAAATGTGAGACATCAATTTATTTTCATTTGGTGATCATTTCAAACAGTTATCTATTAGCGATTTTGTTTCTGTCTCAAAATCTTTAACCCTAACTTGTACGTAGCGAAAAAAATTACTTGTCTTTTTTTTTTAAATATCATTCTGGGGCTACCCAGTAGTATTACTTATTTACAATGTTCTAATTCAAACCATCAAATTTTGATCAGACTGTGTATGTTTTAGGATCAAACTGAGGAGTTTCCATTTGAAAAACCTGGAAAAGAAGCACAAAATGGAGTTGCCCTTTAATCTAAATCACTTATTTGTGCAAGAGTTGAGTATGAGTGTTGCAAATTGAATTCAGAAAACCCATTTACAGGAATAGCTGCGTTCATGAGATGTCACAGTTAGCATAATCAACACCTCAAAACTCCTGTAAGGCTTCCTGTTCTGTTCTATTTGTGGACACATTTCATTCACAAAACCTGACAGTTCTTTCTTCCTGCTGTCGGAAATCAGCCGATGAAAGTGTCGGTCGTATTTACCCGAAACAGTTAGAAAAACGTGTTACCAGAGCAGCACTGTAATGTAACAGCAAAGGGAATGGTGTGATATGAAGTTGGATGCTAACAGGGTCTTGCTAATGCAAAGTAGGGCTGCAAAATAATTATTTTTCATTCTCACTTAATTCATCAATCATTTTCTCAATAAATGGATCATTAGTTTGGTCCATAAAATGTCAGAAAATGGTGAAAAATATGGGTCAGTGTTTCCCAAAGCCCAAAGTGGCGCCCTTAAATGTCTTGTTTTGTCTACAACCTATTTTTCTGTCATAGAGGAGTAAAGAAACCAGAAAATATTTGAGAAGCACACATTTGAGAAGCTGAAATCAGAGAATTTGGAAATTTTTTCTTGCTTGTTGGAATATCAAAATATTTGGTGATTAATTTAATAGCTGACAACTAACTGATTAATCATTGCAGCTCTAATGCAAAGACATAACAGTGACCTTTGTGAAGTCTGTGAGGCAGGTGTTGGAGTAAGAAACTCCAACTTCATTTAGACAAATTCACTATAATTCTTGAGTCAAACATGTCAAAGCGTTTTTCCCATGTGGAGACAATCAGTGTATGACTTGCGCAGCAGTTCTGACAAAGAGAAAATTGGTGAAGGTGACAAATTCTTTTAAATCACTCACTCGTGCCACTTAAAAACCAATCTGTTCTTACGAGTGCCTCTTGCATTGAATCTGCTAAAAATCCTAAAACCTTTGTCTCTTCCTTTTTTTTCTCCTCACAGTTATCCAAAAGTATTTCAGGGTAATTTTTCTAGGCCTGTCTTTGTGCACCATGTGAATGAATGAATTTACGATTCAGAAGCAAAGATGTGGATTTTATCTCATCTTATAGTAGTATTCTACATTTCCCACATTCTTCTCCTCACTGAAGTTCTTCCTAATCCGCGAGGACTTGCGGGGCGTGTTTGAAGTCCGGGTGCATTTTGTGCGGATGACATGAAAATAATATTGAGGATGGAGCTTTAAAGGGAATTTGTACAGAGGTTTCATCTGCCTTCTAATGGTTTTGTTTCCATAGTAACCGCTGTCTGTCTCTGCTGTATCTGAGGATGTTCCATCTGAAGAAAGACCACGCTGTCAAGTACTCACGGTCGCTCATGGAGTACTTCAAGGTAACACACACACACGCACAGATCACACTCGCACGCACAGATCACTCACACACACACACACACACACACACACCGACGCACACACACACACTTGGACATGGACTTTATTTCCTTCCCCTCTTGCTCATTTTCTCCCTCTGTGGTTGAAAAACATGAAAAGCTAATTACAATCCCTCAAATACATTTCATATTCATTTTCATGGTGCCTGTGCATTAATTTTGCATGACGTTATTAAAATCCATTCTTTCTCTTTGATATTAATGTATTAATTAGCTCCATCAATCATCACAGTGGATTGTTAGGGTTTAATGTGCTTGTTTTGATTAATTATGTTTAGTTTAATTAATTACTGAGGATGTCATTATCACAGTGCCGCATTTGCATTGATGGGATTGGATTTGTGCAAAGGGACTAACTGGGGGTTTAGCTGTGGATGTGTGCGCCGGCTGTGTACATACAGTATGTGCTGACAGAAGAGAGGGGGAAAAAAATACCAGAGATCACTGGGAGCAGTTCATGTTAAAAGAGAAACTGCACAAAAACAGTCTCACCACTTCGGTAATATACTTATCCACATGACATTTTAATGTGGGTTTTAAGTGTTTGTCACAGAGGAACATTACACAATTTAATGTTCAGAAATTACATGTACTGTATGGGGCAAATTGGTGGCTCAGTGGGGTTCGGCTCATGTTATATTTTGACTGTTTATCTGATGCTTTTGTTTACAATTGTAGAATTAAGGGTTTGAATTTAAAATATACAACAATAGATAATCACTTTATACTTTTTTTTAAACTTGTTTGAAGGTAATTTCTTCAAAATGAATCCAGTTACTTCAGCTTTCATGCCATGTACTTAATCACCTGGCCTTTTGGCTAACTCTAAAGCATTTACAGCAATGTTTATTCATGTTTGCTGACCCTGTGAAACCAATAAATACACAGTGATGGAAAAAGAGTTCAGTGTTTTGTGAAATATGCTTGCTCGCTTTATCGCTGAGCATTAAAAGAGAAGATTGATACCACCTTGTCTCTGTTAAATATGAAGCTACTTTAGCCATGAAACCACAGGCAAAACATCTGTCATGGTTTGGGGGTTTTGTTGGTTATTTCCTGTTTTATTTTGTAGCCCTGGTCATCCCTCATATATCTTGACTTTACTTCCTGTCTTTGTCCTTTTCCCGCCCTTTTTAATTGCTATCAGTTTCACCTGTCTGATTAGCTCCACCTGTGTCTAATTAGTTGCTTGTCTATTTAGTTCTTATGTGTCTGTTTCTTTGTCAGTTTGCCGCTGTCCTTTGTGTTTAGTATCCAAGTCCTATCTGTGTTTTCCTTGTAATTTCGGTCTTTTACCTTATTTTGGATTTTGCCAGCTTTAGTTTTGTGTTTTGAACTACCTATTATCCACGTAAGCCTTTTCCTCAGTTACTTTTTGTAATTAAATCACTCTGAACTCTGTCCGCTTAGCTTCAGTCTGCTTTTTTTGGGTCCATCCTTTGTTTTACCAGATTACTTGACGCACATAACAACATCTGTATATTACCCTGCATAAAAGCACAACTTTACATTTTTATCTTAGGCTTTTGAACAGATTAAACACAAGATAAATCTTGTTAATTATTGAGCTTTATACAATGCTCTGGGTGAATACTCGATTGTGATTGGCTGCTGGGTGTCCATTAATTTCTGATAATGTATATTGCTTAGTAGTTCCAGTGAATACTGTATGTCAGTAACAATAAATGAGTAACCGTAACATCGGGGACAAAGACAAAGCTAACATCTAGTTATGAGAATAATATTTAATAAGAGATCATCTCACGTTTCACTAACTATTCAGCTCCCCACTTCAGGCTGCGAACAACAACACACATAGTGTATCATTTGTTTGGCAGACAGATGCTATTTGTGCCCAGGTGTCCATAGTCAGCAGTGCTTTTTGCACCCAGAGTGTAAATTATCAGTGTGGCTCCTTAAACCTGAAACAATGAAAGCGGCATGAAACCTAACCAAGTAGTTTTGTTACATTTTGTGGCCTCCCTGTCATCCATTAATTATTATACACCTGTGCTGTATATTATCCTTTACTTAGAGGTGCTGGTAGGTAGATTTTGTTCATTTCAGACAGCTAGCTGTATCCCCCTATTTCAATCTTTATGCTGAGCTAAGCTTCAAAGCTTCAAATTTGATGGACATAATCTGAAAAATACATCTGCTGCACTTTTTCATGTCTTTGTCTTCACTCTCCAGTCTGTCTTTCCTGCAAGCAGATACTGTAAACAATAAAAAACATGTTTTAATAAATGTGTCTTTTTATGACCCAGAATTCAGCCAAGAGTTCCCACCAAGCACCTTCTCCCTGGAGGACCAATGGGAAGTGAGTATACACACACACGCACGCTCATGCAGTATCACCCCCCTTCATCCAGATAGATAATTGAGAAAGTATAATTCACCGGGGCTTTGCTGCAAAATACCGCGCCGCCCCTGACAGCCACTTCCTCAAACAAACCCCTCAGGAAGCAAATAAAGGGATTGATTTGTTGTAGATGTGAGGAGGAGAAGACTGGAGGGGCTGCTGAGTGCCGGCTGAGAAGGAGTGATGATGGATGGAGGAGGAGAGGGGTGGAGGAGCTGTGGATGTGAAGCTAATGAGTTTGGACAGCTCTGACGCTGCACAACAGCAGGACTGGAGCTCTGTGTGTGTGTGTGTGTGCGCGCGCATTTGTGTGTGTGTGTATGCAGCACTGAATGAGGCACAAGTCGTTGGGTCGGCGAGGGTCAAGGCCACATCACAGACATTACATCACTGCCAGAGCCACACACCCAGCTGTGTGAGGCAGGGGGAGCAGTTTGTACAGAATGACTGATGTTACTATACAGTGAATGTCAGAAACACTACACACACTCTCACCTGTAACACTCTTTATAGCCTCGAGGCCTGGAGGGATTACTCCTTTTTTGTGTTTGATACAGCTCCTTGTGAAGTCAAAGCCGAAACAAAAGACACATAATAATTAAAGCTACTACAAGGAGTTTTTAATTCGTTATGAAACGGTTTCAATTTAATTCTGATGCCTTCATAAGACCAATATAAGCTCACGAGATCATACACAAGCAGATCAGCTATTTCTACATAGTTGTTCTTAACGTCTGCCATCAGGTCGGATTCTCCTTGAAATCAGATGAAACAAGACTGTGTTTACATTTTTCCAGGCAAAGTTACAGTGAATCATACACTGCCGGGCCAAAACAAAAGTCACACACTCTAATATTTCGTTAGCTTTGATCACAGCACCCATCCGCCATGGCATTGTTTCGAAAAGCTTATGCAATGTCACTATTTTCTGTCCAGAGTTGCATTAATTTTTCACCAAGATCTTGTATAGATGATGGGAGAGTTGGACCACTGCGTAACGTCTTCTCCAGCACATCCCAAAGATTCTCAACAGGGTTAACGTATGTATGAAAATGATGTCTCATGCTCCGTCAACCACTCTTTCACAGTTTGAGCCCAATGAATCCTGACATTGTCATCTTGGAATATGCCCGTGCCATCAGGGAAGAAAAAATCCATTGATAGAAAAACTTGCTCATTCAGTACATTCAGGAAGTGAGCTGACCTCATTTTTTGGGCACATAAAGTTGCTGAACTTCGACCTGAGCAACTGAAGCAACCCCAGATCATAACACTGCCCCCACAGGCTTGTACAGTAGGCACTAGGCATGATGGGAGCATCACTTCATCCGCCTCTCTTCTTACCCTGATGCGCCCGTCACTCTGGAACAGGGTAAATCTGGACTCATCAGACCACATGACCTTCTTCCATTGCTCCAGAGTCCAATCTTTATGCTCCCTAGCAAATTTAAGCCTTTTTTTTTCTCTGATTAGCTTCACTAATAAGTGGTTTTCTTAAGGCTACACAGCTGTTTAGCCCCAATCCCTAGAGCTCTCTTCACATTTTGTGCGTGTAAATGCTCTTACTTACACTGTTAAACAGCCATGAGTTTTACTGTTGATTTTTTACGACTTGATTTCACCAAATGTTTAAGTGATCTCCGATCACACTCATTCAAGATTTTTTTGCAACCACATTTCTTCCTTGAAGATGATGGTTCACCAC
>JAJHUR010055719.1:10778-30177 GCA_027495735.1 Lutjanus campechanus
TTTTGTTTTTTAATTTTTTTTTTGTTTTTTTTTTTTTTTTTTTTTTGCTTGATGCAGGCCAGTAATTTGATCCTTCTGAAACAGAGTAACATAATCAAAACATTCATAATCTATTAGAGTTGCAACAATTATTTGATTAATTGATTAGTCGATTGAAAAAAAATGAAACAGCAAATATTTAGAATAACTGATTAACTGCTAAAAGTTATGTTCCAACCAAAAATTCAACAAATTTGTTTGTTCCAGTTCTCAAAAGTGAGGATTTGCTGTTTTGAATATTTTGGGACTATTGTTTGGAAGACATAAGACATTTGAAGATACCTCCTTTCTCTAGAACAGGGGTCTTTAAGGTTTTTCAGGCCAAGAACTCCTGAGCTCAGTGGTTCCCAAACATGTTTTTTTGTACCCAGAGCAGCTGAGATGTACTGTTGTACTATAGAACCAAGATATAACACAGGTGTGTGGTGATGTGTGTGGTGGTTAAAAGTACAGCAGACTTTCACCTGACCACAACCAGCTGTCATGTTGGACATGGTCAGTGGTGTTAAAAAGTAAAACCTTTCAACCCACTGAGTCCAGCGCAGCTCTGTTTGTCCTCCTTCCAAAATCTAGTGTGGGCTTATCTTTAAAAATAGAAAACTAATGAAGACAGTATTTGGCAGACACATTTTTGACGCCAGTAAGTCTGTTTGGAAAATATGTAACAACTAAACACTTGGCTGACAGACTTTAGTTCACACTTTTCCTCTTTGGTTGTCATCAAGTAACTCAGAGGCCGTTCCAGCACACATACATCCTGTTTAATCCTCTCGGTGTCACTTGGTGGGACTCACTGCCTCTTTGTATCCTCCAGGGTCAACGGGACTCCGTCTCCCCTCTCGCTCAGCCCCTCCCCAGCCAGCAATGGAGGAGGAGGAGGAGGTGGAGGAGTAGGAGGAGGAGGATCAGGAGGTGCCCCCAGCTCATCAGGAAGTGTGGCTATTCCCCAACGGATTCACCACATGGCTGCCAGTCACGTCAACATCACCAACAACATCCTGCGGAGCTATGAGCACTGGGAGACGGCTGACAGACTGGCCACTGACAGCCAAGGTAAGACTACAAAAATGACTGTAGATCAGTTTTTAAACATTATTAGTTATAAGTCTGTTTTGATACAGTGTTTTTGGACTTTGTTTATCACCAAAGATCTGTTCATGAAGTTCACTACTGCCAATTTCTTCCACAGTGTGTGTCACTGTTTATACTGCACAAAACTGCAGTGTCTTATGGCTAAATTCCACCAGGCGTGGCAGCGTCTTTTACGGCTGTGCCACGTCAGCTGGAGCTGATTGCAGCCATTCTACACAATGCTTGTGATTCCACTAGCAGCATCTCGCCGCATCCAAGAAGCGGCTCACCGCTCCACTTCAAATACGCGCCGAGTCTATTTTTGATAGATGCCACGTCAGTTAGCACAGAGCAGATCGAACAGGCAGGAAGTCAGACACAGAAAAAGCAGGGAGAATCCAGTTAATTTTCAAAATAAAAGACCCCGTCCAGACGGACAGGCATTCCATGCAGACATTCTGCAGACAGAATTCTTGTGGTGAGGAGAGGAAAATAGGAGTTTTCCTCACATGTTTAGAACCAGTAGAGTCAGAGATTAAATAGTCCCTGTTTATCTGCTCCATTAGTCTTAAAAATCAGAGGTTATATCAGAAACTTTTCCAAATTTATTCTCTGATCAAATGCACCTTTCAAGTGTCCTTAAACCGTATCCTTACCTAAACAAAGAAGATATTCGACCTGGCTTTATTGACATCATATCACCTCAGACTAATCTACAGTAGCTGAGCCAACTGGCTTAATATGAATGCCATGGACCATTCAGTTGTCCCACCACCGTTACCAGCATTTTTTCCTTCAGAGCATTTTCATGCATATTTTGAGATATCACATTTGAAATGGTACATGGAAACAGCAAAACTCAGAAAATCTTCCTCTATATTGCAAAAACATTTTTACACTCGCTTGAGATCGTTTTTGCCTTTTTTGAAAAACAGCTCTTTATGGTAGATGGAAACAGCCTTTCCGAATAAGTTCTGATCTAACAAACATTTAACTCATGACTGATCGGCTGTTTCCACTTTGAAAGAAGGAATAAGAGAAAGAAGAAGAAAAAGATCTGTTTTTACTCTTAGCATTGACTACAACATGCCTAATTGAAACAAAAGTCTCGTAGACTGGTTTGGTTGGTCTGGTTGGCAGTTGACAAGCAGCTGGTTTTGTTTTTCGTTCCTGACCTCTTTCTACTGCTTCTACTCTTTTTTATAGCTTAGCCTAAACAGCCAAATTCTGACTAAACTAGGCCTTGCGTAGCCTAGTTTATTCACTCAAAACCAGCTGATGGAAACACCCCTAAATCAATTTTTCAACAAAACATTTTAAAAGTTTGCTTCAAATTTGTTTAATAATAAGGCTATATGCAAAAACGGGTACTGCATATCTGATCCAACAGAATTGCCACAATATCACCAGCTACCATCATCAATTAACAACATGCTAGCTGACAACCAGGTAGCAACACGTCAAGCTACTGTAACTTGCATGTTGCTACAATTGGCAGCATGCAGCCAAACAACCATCCTCAGCGACCATGTTAGCTAATATGCTAACATGTGAAGCTAAGCCTCATGTTGCTTGAGCTACCAACTAGACCAAACATTATGATAAGCTAACAAGCATGTTAAGCTAACTATCATCTGAGCCGACAAATAAAGCAAAGCAAAGTAAGGGTTGAACTTTCATAATATAAGTACTTTTACTCATTTGATTAGTCAGATTTCTGCTCAACAAAAAGCAGACATGAAGTAATTTGTGTAAAGTGTTGTCAACCAAGGGTATGAATGAATGGCTGACCTGACTTTTCCTCTTTTGATGCTCACAGCACCATCAAAAAAAGACCACACAGACTGTATTATGTGTTTCATTTCAGCACACACAGCAGCAGATAGAATAACCGCCAGTAACTGTGTCTCTCTCACCCTCCTGTAGAGTTCTTCCAGGAGCTGGACTCTGTGATGGAGCCGTTGAGTCAGCAGAGCAGCATGACTGAGCTGGTCCGATACATCAGACAGGGACTGCACTGGCTCCGCATAGAGGCTCACCTGCTCTAAGGACTGGACCGGAGCCAAAATTTGGAGAAAAAAAAAGAAAGAAAGAAAAAAAACAGAAAAGAAAAAACAGAAATGGGCCCGGGAGCTAGAACTGGGATAACAAGTGAGATGAGACTCCAGACGATGCTTCAGTTCCCGCCGGGATCCTTCAAGTGACCCGACACCACCCACGGTAATGTAACGACATAGACTGGGTGGATTAATTGGGCTGAAATTCACCTGCAATTAGGCCTGAACAGTAACTAAGTTTGGGAATTTCAATGTGAATCACACAATACAAATTAGCATATTAAAAAGGTGGCTGATGCTGCTTTTTGGAGTGACTGCAACTGTAAATCAGAGCAAGTAGCTTAAATTCCTGAAGGGACAATAGATGTCATAAACCTTTCTCAGTCCCTGAATAGAAATAAGAACCAGAGAGGAGAGGTGAAAAGAATTTTTACCAAGACAGGATCATTTTCAAAGAGATATGTGAGAGGCTGATGTGATTAAGGAGGCTGGAGGTAGCTCAACAGAGGCTCATCTGCTCCAGCAGTGGCCTAGAAATGTGTCCGTGATTGGGACGGGAATTAAAGCCTCAGGCTGGTATCGATCCAAGCGGAGTACGGGTCCGATCCATTAGATAAGGACCACGCTGGTGAAGTACAGAGGCTTGGCTACAACCACTAGAGCTCAACTGATGGAGGCTAAAGTTAGTCCTCTGCTTCTTTTTCAGTCAGACGCTAGAAACAGTTGTCTGTGTTGTGTATTCTCTCAGTAATTTAGCAACATATGGCAATTAGTCTCAGGAATACAAAATGGATTCTGAAGAATGACTGCTGAAAAGTCATATTCAAGTCAGTCAAATTTCACATTTTTTAAAGTTATAATCTTCAAGAATTTAATCACGTCAAACTCAATATTTGATAGTATTTACAGCTGCCATACTCTGCACCCATTTAAGATATAATATGTAACATTTCCGCATTAGAATGAGACGAGTTGGAGAGATTTTCATCCGCAGTGGTGGCTGTTTAACAATGATGACACCATGATTCCACACTGCTACCATGATGTCATTTGTTGTTGTTTTGATGTTTTGATGTGTGAAAAAAAACAACTTTTTTTTCACAAATTACAATTACTGTATTGTCATATCTGAAGTTAGCTGATGTAAACAAAACTCTACCTAACTAGCTATGTAGCTAAGATATGTCAGTTGTTAGGCTGCTAGCGTTTTGCTAACTGAAGATGTGACCATATAAATGTCACTTTCACAGGTCCCCCAGCAACATCTTTCAACTATCTTCAAAATGTGTTGGTGTTTTGTTTTTTTTTTCAACATAGTACAGGAAACAAGAAAGGTTCTGCCACATACCAAACTTGCTCGGCTGTTATTGGAGCAAAAATGGGCAGGGCTTAAGAATTAGTAAAAGAAGACAAAATTCTTTGACTTTAAATGGTTTTGCCCGAATAAAAAGATGGCTGAATTGGGGCGGACGTTTAGCTCAGTGGGTAGAGCGTCCGACCCATGTATGGAGGCTGTAGTCCTCTGCAGCGGCTGCTGGTTTGATTCCTGCCTTCAGCCCTTGCTGCGTGTCATCCCCTCTCTCTCTGCCCCATTTCCTGTCTACTCTTCAGCTGTTGCTATCAAATAAAGGCAAAAATGGCCAAAAAAATAACTTAAAAAAATAAAATAAAAAGATGGCTGAATTTTTATTTAAATTAGAAGCTATCCAATCAGAGAATAAATGGATAAGATGCTGTATTTGACCAGGGCTGTGAGGTCAGCTTTTCATATTTGACAGTTTTTGATATTTGTTGTAATAGACACATTTTAGTCCAAAAAGGTATTGAGGTTTGATACCCAGCCATACTTCTTAATGCAGTGGCACTAACCTTTTTCAAGCTTCAAATACATATCTGAGCATCAGCATAGCCTCACTCTGTCCAGTCACATGTGACCTAGATCAGTGGTTTGTTTGAATAGAAGCTGTAGGATCTCAGATGCTGAGCCTCTCAGTACAATCCAATCAAGATAACCCTAACATTAAGATGAGTCTAGCTAGACTGAGGATTATTAGACCTGGTCGAGTTGCAGTCCGGGGAGTTAACAGCTCAGCAGAACAAGCACCCAATTCACTGGTCCTACAAACAAGGGTTTTCTTCCATCAGGGAAAAAAGCATTTGTCTGGTTCTTCTCTTACTGATTACGGGGCTTTGGTGAAACTCCCCTCAGTTCTATTTCCCACACTAACCCGCCCACTAAGGTGTCAGACACTTACGGGGGGGAAAAAACTACAAGATTCAGTATGATTTGGCTCTAATTAAGCCCCCACCCGCGTGCAGCAGATCAAGTAAACAGGGTGAAAATCTCACACCGGCTTTTCTGCCCTGATGTCAGAAAATCTGTGCATCAGCAGCGACTTTGTACCCCGCTTAATAAGATCAAATCATCTGCTGGATACCTTGTAGTCGTTTCCCAACATTCGTCGTGTTGTGTTGTTAGTGTGTATACGTGTACAGCCGATTGTCAAGTCTATTTAAATCATTACCTGACTGGACAATAATGATGTTTGTGTACCATAATGTACAGACTGTAACTCCTGACAACAGTGTTTGTTTTGTTTTTTTAGTGTCTTGTGAATGATTCAATGTGAATGAATGAAGAAGGGAAACAAGAAAATAGGGTATCTATGTGAGTCTATGTATGAGCGAGTGTGTATGACGGTGTGTCCATGCACAGGCTATGGCTGTATTTACATAGGACCAAACATAATCTGATTTTTAACCCTTTGTGGCATGTAAAAACAAAAGGAGACCTTATTGAAACCTCTGGTGTTTTTACATGTGCAATTAAGACTGGAAATCTGGATTATTTTCCATGGTCTGTGTCAATCCAGCACATCAAGCATGAGTTTTTAAGTTTTGGATCATTTGACCATCGCTGAATGTGTATGGAAGACAATGCAGATGTGAAAAGTAATTTTCACTTTGACAAAAAAAAGAAACTCAAGTGCCTCTATTTGTGTCCAGTGGGAATTGCTCTATTTATTTAAGAACAAAGAATTAATCTAAATGATTTTCCATACCATATTGGTATAAATATGAGATTGTTTTTCGTAAACTCAAATGTTTCCACAAGCTTTTTACTGGCGTTTATGACGACACCAGGGTTTGGCTTTAAGAAAAATGTGTGATTTAACGTGTCAAATTTGCATCAGTTGCTGTTTTTGTTTTTCTTGATGATTTGAGCAAGTATGGGTTTGTCTGAAATGCCTGAAAAACTTTAAACCATCGCATGCAATAAATGATAGCTTCAGACCAAGAACTACTTGTGTCCATTTTGAAAAAGAAAAAAAAAACAGTCAGTGTATTTCTGTCACATAGTCATTAACAGTGTGAATGTTCTACATCACCTGAAAATTCAGAGCTGCTTCAAATGCACAACACTAAATCTCGGCTAACAGTCTGATGGAGGTAAGAACATTTGGTCACTTAACAGGAGAAGTTCAGCATTAAAGAAATACACTTATTTGCCTTCTTAGAGAGAGTAAGATGAGAAGATTGATACAACTCAGTGCTACAGCTAGCAGCCAGTTAGCTTAATGTCACATAAAGACTTAGAACGGGGGACATGGCGAGTTTGGTTTTGTCCGAAGGTAAAAAATCCTCCTACCACCTCTAAAGCTTACTGATTAATGCACTGTAATTAGTTTTATGGCTGTATGGTACATGAATGCAATTCATTTGAAAAAGAAAATTGTACAATCCAAATGTTGCATTGTGACAATCACATTATTAGAACATGACCAAAAAGGTCACTTTCACTCAAAAAGTAGTGTAAATGTTAGATGCTACATTAGCTGATATACATGATAGCAGTGCTGCCACTACGTAAACGGGCTCCATGTGCTGTGCATAGCGCATCAAGTCCCGGAGGGGGCACCAAAACAACACCACAAAGCAATTACGCATAGGGCACCTTCATGTGCCGCATAGGCCTTGCATGTGGTCAAGATCACATAACATGTGCAAACACCACGCACATCTTTGCTTTGCAACAGCCAATCAAAATTCACCAAAATTGAACTCCAAATTAAATGAAAAGTTGGCCATTTCCCTCTGTTTTCCACTGTTTGTGGTAAGCTAAGCTAACCTGCTGCTGACACTAGCTTCATATTTAGCAAGACAGTGAATAAGCCTATTTCACAAAATGTCAAACTATTCCTTTAAAATGGACTCATGGTTCTTCATCTGAAAGCCTGAAAATGTTTACTAGTGAACATTTTGGATAACGGTCCCAAACTTTCCAAACTATATTCCTGTGATTTAACAAAATGCCTTTTAACATTGTTTTTTATATTATTATTATTATTATTATTATTATTATTATTATTATTATTATTATTATTATTATTTGAGGTAATGAAGCCAAATTGTCCCAATGAGCCAATGAACTTGTACAACAGCCAACAAACAAAACCCACAAACTGTTTCTGTTCGACCTCAGTCGTTTCAAGTCAATAGTTGATCCACAGTGTTGCTCAGTCCAATTCAATGATGTTCGATGTTGTTTTGTTTTATGGTGAAACAGTGATGTTACTATATGGTTATTGTTAATTTCACACAATGGTCCTTATTTTGATTATATGCAGCGGTACAATATACTTATACAATAATATGCTGTAAAATGTCAGAAACATTGCATTGGTGACATCATGGGAAGCATCGGTTTCATCCCACTATGCTACATATCACATGATGGTAAATGTTGAATTCATGCAACAGTTCATTTGACTATATGCAATGTCAATATGTCGGTATATTCTGAAACATTTCAGAGACAGACTGCCTCAGCATGGCCTTTTATTCTGCTGACATCTTATTAAATATCTCATTAGCTCCTGTTACATTATCACAGTTGTCAACTTGTTTATCAAAAGCAGCAGTGACAGAAACAACGGCGCTGCTGCAGTGATTACAATAGAGAGCTAAACAGACTGATTTATTTTTTGACAACAGATGGTTACAAGCCGATAATACATTGATAATCTCTCCAGTAGTGATGAGTGTCTCTAATATTTGTTTGCATTTCAGAAAAATCACAGATACACTTTGATTGCTTAGGAAACTGCCAAAACTCCCTCATACAGTAAATGAACTAGCAGTATTTATAAGGACAATAAAGGGTTTTTTTTCTTCGCCAGTTCCTGTAATCTACCAGAAAGCTGCTTTTTTTTCTTGTTTTTGTATTTTTTTTTTTTCATTTGATTGTTCTCAGTTGTACTGTCGGAGTCATGCAACAGTGTTAGAAACAAAGATATATTTGAAATTAATTCTCTATTTATCCAATATTCATTTGTTGAGGTCACTGGAGGGAAACATTAATATGCTTTCACTACTGCACAGAAAATTATTGCTAACATTTTACATAATGTTCTCTAATTTGTGCTGAATTACTAAATAGTAACCATCATAAATTCCTTTCAGGTTAGTGCTTGTTACAATCTACTAATGTTTGGGGAGATTTTATATTTTTGCTTGTAAGAGAATAATATTCTCTTAAATAAACATATTGTTATATGGTATATTATATCATATAACAATATGTTTATTTATTGTGCAGTACAATACACTCACAGGAAGAGCTCAACATTTTGGGAAGTACAGCTATGAACTTTCTTTCCGAGAGTTAGACATGTAAAATTGTACCACTCTATAATAATATACTTCTAAAGACACATTTCCACTGCATGGTACGGCTTGGTACTAGGTGTTTTGTTGGTACTATGTGGTACGAGGTGGTTAGTTTTCTATTGCAGATAGTACCTCCTCAACGCAGACATAGCTTGATCATTATAGTGACATTATTCCAGCAGCTGGGAAACAACACACACATTAGATCTTTACTTTGGTCTTGAGGAGCTGAACTGACAAACTGTAACCCACACTGTACATTTACTGCCAGCGTGACAACTTAACTGCTCACCTGTTCCACTGCTCTGCTCGTTTTCACCATCACACTCTGCCATTCGGTCTCCCTTTCTCACTCAACCACACATTCACTACACTATGCCATAACCAATCAGTGGTCTGCAGCGTCTCCCCGTCACCTTTTAGTATCGGCTCAGCTAGCTTGGAACAGGAAACAAAAAAGAGCAAGTCGAGTTGAGTTGAGTTGAGCCGAGCCGTACCATGCAGTGGAAATGCAGCATTAATAAGATCATTAACTAAAATGTTTCATCTTGTTTCTTTAACCTGCACAATAAACAAAACTGCAAAGAAATAGTTCCAGCAACCTAAAACCACAAGTTGTCATTTTTACATTTCTGTTTGTGTAAGGTTCAAACAAATGAGTATTAATTAGTGAGCTTTGTGGGTACTGGAAGTTAGCTGTTTCCTTGAGCTTCCAGTGTTTATGCTAAGCTAGGCTAATTGCCTCAGAGCTGTATCTTTGTACTTAATGCAAATGAGAGTGGTAGCAAACTTCACATATAACTCTTGGAAAGGAATACATAAGTACATTTCCCAAAATGTTGCAGAATTTCTTTAATAGGCACTTATTGTAATTTATAAGCTATTGTTTTAGACCAAGGTTGTCGTAAACATAGGACACTGGCCATACAGAAATCAAAATTACAAATCATCAAATTAAAAATGTAATATGTAAGTTAATCTAAGAGCTTATTTGTTCAGTTTGGCAAAGAGGAAAACTTTTAAAAGCTGCAGTATCATTTTAAGCAGTAAACCAATAATATTCCCCCTGAAATCTTTGCCAAAGTTGCTTTGATGGTGTTACTGTCACATGCAGTTATTTTGTAATAGCTGTTATTGTATCCCTCCTGGGACACAACAGAGTTAAATCATGCAGGGATTCAAAATGGCCCTGATGAAAACAACCCGTAAAATGGGAAGTTAAAAAACAGTGCTGACTCTGAGCACTTTCATGTTTTCAGTTGTGAAAATGTAGATGTAAAATAGGCCCAGGTCAGTTAACTCCACAACTTTGAATTTTGTCTTTAAGGTGCAAAATGTAGCAATCTTTAAACTAAACTTCTCCCCACCGTCAGTGGTTCTTATGGCCTGTTTTTCTCAAAACAAAGACACCGTTACTCATAAACCTCATCTTAACAGTATGACTTTTCTGCCTTTCCTTTAGCTTTGTAAACGGTATTCCTGCTGATGATTTTTTGTGGTTATTGCAATTATACAACAGAATCAAAACTCATGTGACATTTAATGGTGTTAAAACGCTACCCTGCACCTTTAAAGTGTTGGCCTTCCCAATAAAGTAAAGTTAAAATTAACCAGACATTGCTGGTTTTTGAGACAGGCAGCGACACGGTGCCTCTGATTCAGCCTGACAAATCTCTGTCTGTGGTTCTGATGTACATCACTGGCTAAACACAACATTGTAAAGATTTCTACAAAACAACATCTGAGAACACATCTGTACAACATGGATTGCATTGTATTTTTCAATGTGTTGCACAACTTCAGCTGTTTTTCTGTTTCTATCAGTGCTCTCTTTTGGCCTTTTATATGGTTCTTTTTATAATGAAGTTGTTCTATGTGATGATCAGAAGTTGTGATGCAGTTCCATTGTTTTTAAATATTTAATGTCTCTAAAATATGGATTAAAATCTGTTTAAACCAGTGGTCCTGCTGCTCTCATGGTCTAATTTGTGTCGAATGAAAATGCAATATTTTACAGGGCTGTATATGGCTTTTTCTTATTTGCACTCATAATGAGGTTTTACATGCCTGCCATGTTTTCAAATAAAAAAAACCTTGCTTTCATATTGCATTATAAAGTTTTATTCTATAAATGTAAAAAATAACGCACAGAGAAATTCACTGCATTAAACCCATAATGTATAAACACACAATATGCACTCTTACAATAGGACTATAGGAATAAAATCTCATATTTTGCACTCAACAAGATTCTTTCATAAATAAGACCGTAGCCTTTGAGTGGCCTTGATGTATTACATTATAAGAGCCGAGCTAGTCTTCTTATTAACTCTAATGGACTCTTATTTCTACATCATAACAACTATTAGCCTACTTCACCATGCATGATTAATTCATTGAATATAGCCGCACATTAGAATTCAAGAGGGAAGAAGAAGGCCGCGTGTCTTGAAAAAGTAAGAGACGTGGAAAAGAGCTCGATGGACGTCTGCGAGTATGTGTGTGAGAGGTAAATGAAAAGAATAAAGACAGAAAGACAAGGACTCTTTCATTATAGTCAAATTTAAAGAGTGCATTTTCTGAGAGACCTGAATACCAGTTAATGAAGTATTTTCCCTAAATGACTGAGGAGGAGGGAAGCCTGCAGACCCTGAGACGTATTATGTGAGTGTGTGTAAAGGCTGTGTGTGTCCTCGGTGTAGAGCCAACACACTGACAGCTGAGATTTATAGGTTTAATTGCCATAGGTAACCATGCAGTCAAAAAAGCTCTCAGAGATATGGTCTGGCATCACACACACACATAAAACACACACATGTACACAGACACAGACTAAAATGCACGAACACACACATATTGCAGCAATAAGTGTCGATTAGCCCCGATGGCAAATCTGACCTGAGAAGAATCTAAAACTGCAGCTGAATAAACACGTCTGTAGATGAGGATCATGATAGCTTTAACACATCACTATTGTCAACTATTAAAGGGTTAGTTCAGATTATTTGAAGCAGTGCTGTATGAGATACTGACCATGTACTACCTACAGTAGATGGCAGTCTGCACGCCCCCAGTTTGGAAAAGCAGCAGTCGTACCAACATGAAAGATAAGTAATGTGCAGCTGTGGACGGGGTCAGCAACAAAATGCATTTTAGCCACTTAAAAAGGGCCCATATAAAAAAAAAAACAATATTAGTTCAAGTTTACACTATATTTATAGTATTTTCACCCCTCTACCTTGACATCAGACCAGTGGCCTAAGATAGCATGATGTGCACACACACAAACACATGTTGCTACTCTAATGTTACCTGTTGCATGGTTGTTGACACACAACTGATGGCAGCGTCAGTACTGATGCTTGCAGAACTGTTGCATTGCTGTCAGTGGGTTATGTGTTGTCATGATCAAATAGAAACTTGACATTAGACAACATCAACATAGATATTACCCAGCAATCATCATTGCATATGTGTTTATGACAGAAAATACCAAAGAAAACAAGAAATTAGTCATTAATTGAATAATTTTTCATAGTTTATGTAGAATAAGTATATAATTTTGTTATAGACTGCTACTGGTCATTTAACCCACAAAACAAGAAACATAGCTATACCAGAGAGGAAATGGGTTTGTAATTTAGTGTGAGGTCTTCTTTGAACATTGGCAGATTTCTGGGCACCCCTGTAACTCAGTTGGTAGAGTATGGAGGCTGTTAGTCCTCTGCAGCAACCACTGGTTCGACTCCCACCTGTGGCCCATTTGCTGCATGTCATTCCCCTCTCTCTCTACCCCCTTTCCTGTCCTGTCCCAATAAAGGTAAAAGCCCAAAAAAATAATCTAAAAAAAAACACTGGCAGATTTCTGACACAGCAATCAATCTGAATCTTTTGCAAAGGCCAGTTCTCTGTCCAACACATGGTTGGAGGGCTCATTCTCTCCGTGGGCCCCAGTGCAACCACACTAGCTGCACTGTCTATATTTACACCCTTGCAGCAGACAGCCTTTTCTGATGGGAAACAGATTCAAGATTCAAGAGTATTGTCCTTATGCTTACACATAACGAAATTTTGTTTGGTAGCTCTCAGCACATAGTTAAAATAAAACACACAAAACAAGTAATAATAATAAATACACAAAAATATGTGCAAAAGAGTCAGCAACCATAGTCATATAAGTCATATAAGCCAAATATCACTCTCAATAAAGCAGCCAGACTCCACTGGCAAAATCTATCATTTTACCTCTCAGAACACAGGACTTGCTGGTCTGCTGCTGCCTCGATTGGTGAGGATTTTTTTTTTTTTTTTTTTTTTTTTTGTACGGTTTTGTAGTTAGGTTTTTTACCAAAGTCACACAATAACGCAAACAAACTGACTGATTGAGGCAGCGGTAGATCGGCAACTCCCATGTCCTGCGAAGTAAAATGACTCTTTTTGCTCGTCTGGTTGCTTTGCTGAGTACCATATGTGGCTAATACTTGCTAAAAAAAGTGCCCCTATCTGTTTCTCCAAACTGAGAATATGTTGATCACCATCCACTGTAGGTAAATAACTGACTATAAATATGTACCCACTATGACCCTACTTCAAAAAAATCCGAACTCTCCCTTTGAAATTGCTGTAAGTGTTCAATAACTGCATCTTCACATTCACTCAAGCTAAAACACACTGAATTTATTGCTTGTGACGTGTCAGAAGTGTGTTTAGACAGCTGGATAGAAACACAGCTAATGTAGCATGAGCTACCAGAACCTGATGCACACTGTCGTTATTGACTTTTATATGTGGACTGGCGCTGAGATCAAGACGACCAATGTGCAAGTTTCCCCTGTGCGAGCCGTCTGGTTGAGCAATCCCAACACGCTGACAGAGTTTTAAAGTTGTACGACGCTCATTATCCATTCCCATGGTACACTCCTACAGACGATCAGAATTAAAAAAAACTCTGCTTTGGGCTTTTAAATAAAAGCATCTGATTGAGAAGAGTTGATTTTAAATGGATATGTATTTAAATGAAATGCAGACTCTGGAGTCTGGAGTCAGAATTGAATCTTCAGATCTTTGGCACTGTAACAAAAACTAATGAGAGGAGATTTTCAAATAAATATTACTTCTGTTTCTACCAGAAGGCCAATTCTGCAGTAGAACAAGGCTGTTTTGCTCAAAACTTACAAAAGAACTTATCTCTGTGACATTTCTCTCTTAGTTATTCAAAGCCTGGTTACATCAGCTACTGATAACCTATCAAACACAAGAAAATGCTAAATATTATGGCAGACTATGGACGTAATGATACAAAAAACTCAAGGTATGATACCAGGATAAAAAGTTAATGATAAATTATTTAACATTAAAAACCAAAGAAAAATCATGTCAAAATGTCCTTTATTAAATGATAAATCTAATGTGTACAGCATTTTTATTTGTACACAATTTGTCTATCCGTTTAATTTAAGGTATTTCTGTTTTCTTTCTTCAATAAAATAAGAAAGAAGCCAGCTGTGACCTTAGCATGAGGAAAAAAGTAGTCATGAATTGTCTTTGGCAATGAATGTTTAAATTATGTATGTACAATTATGAAACAAAAACAGTGCTGCTGTCAGGAGCAGCTTGTGGTATTTGCTTGATTGTTTTTTAGAGGTTTTGTTTGTTTATCTTTTCCTGTTTTTCTTATTGGACTTAATAGAGAGGTCCCTGGCTGGAATCAAACCAGTGATGTTATGTAGTTTTCACTGCAACTAAGATCATGTGTTGTTATAACAACAATTGACAAAAAAGTTCCTTATTAAAACTGAATAATTTGACATATATGTTTTAAAATCGAGAAAAACGTGTCATTGTAACATTAGAAATATCTTGTTGAACGTAGAAAGGCCTTGCATTTTGAGGGTTTAAAGGACCAGTGTGTAGGATTTAGTTGCATCTGGTGGTGAGGTTTCAGAATGCCACAAACTTGCCTCACCCTCCCCTTCCAATCGTATAGGAGAACCTACAGTGGCTGCGAAATTTTCAAAAAGGATACCCTAAAAAAAAATATTCTGCCAATAAATCCCTGTAAATCTTACACGCTGGACCTTTAAGAAATTTAACAGTTACAGAGAGAAAAATAAAAAATTTGTCCAGTTTCAACAGATGGTTTCCCTGACAGTGACAGCAGCTTGAGGCCCTTCCAATAAATGAATGATAAACAGAAACATAAAATGACCACAGACTTTGTTGATGAGATCATAAGTCAAAATGTAAGAACAAAAAAAAAAAGAAATAATTGTCCTACTGATCCAAAAATATGTTAGTGATGTCCTGAATATCTACAGTATCGTAGACTTTATTCCCCTGCTGTCAGGTTCTTCACATCACCAGATCAGTCCTGATATAAGAGGCAGCAAATTTAGGCCCATGTGGTTTTCATATTTTAGCTGCAAACATAGAAGAAAAAAAAATCAGTCATCCACCCCTCTTGAAACTGTCTGTATTCCAGGTCAACATTTCTTCAAAAAAGAGCCATTTCGCTGCCATTTGGTGTCATTTTGGTGCGCCACAGTAACTGGGCTTCAGCCAGTATTCTGGGAACTCTGAGGTTGTAAGTCCCTCCAAACGCAATGAAATCAATCCATTGTTGGTTACCACTGAAGCATTTATGCTGACAAGTTAGATCCAGCTTGGTGAATAACAGATGTGAAAAAAATTAAATTAAAAAAGGGAAAAACAGTAAATGTAACTTTTAAATTCTAAACATGTAAGGAACTTTATGAACTTGTCTTGCAGGCGAGTGATTTGAGGCCCCTGATCCAAAGAGAGCGAAACATAATTTCTATGTTCCTGTGAAGCGATTAAACACAAAAGCCCAGAGCACTCCTGAACAAGACAATGCTGTCTTATTTAAAATGTTGATTTTTCTGATGATAATGTTTTAATTTCATTCTTCAAGCCTTTTATTAGTAAAATCGACATTTCACTGAAAATGCATTTTACCCCATTTTCAGAACCACTGGTTTCCCTCAGCAGTGACCGCCAAAGAGTTGATTGCAGACATTCGACTTCATTAAAAGAAACCCAGTCAGAAAATTAATTCCCTCTCGTTTAATGGATTGCCACTCACTCTCTGCCACATGTTTAAAAGTCCATCATCCATTAGCTTATACCTGCTTATCTGAGAGGGCTGCGGGGGCGAAGGAGCCAATCAAAGCTGACACCGCCTGAGAGGCGGGGATATGCCCTGCCTGGACGGGTCAGTCACAGAGCTGACACACAGAGACAGACAACCCTCCACACTCACTCCTGTTGACACTTTTTAATTTAATTTAGAGCTGTTAGGCTAACCTGCATGTCTCAAACACAAAAAGGCCTCAGGTTCGAATGCAGAACCTTCTCTCTGTGTGAAGACAGTGGTAACTGCTGCACAAATGATTGTTAAAACAAGGGTTTTTCTATTCAGCTCCGCAGTTCACAGCTCCAGCCGCGCTAACGAGGAAAGAGCTCGTCAGCTCTAATTGAATGACTGCTGATTAAACTGGTTTCACATTGGCAGGCAACGGATCACATCTTGTCTGACTTCTAATTGGCTGCTTCCTTGATGCTCCACGAGCTCTGGAGACACACACACGTCCACATCGTGGGTAAGTAAAGACAAGGTGAAACAGAGCCAGGCATATTTGAAGAGATAAAGAATAGTGGACTTACTATGGAGGACTAAAAGACGCAATATCCTGCTCATTTTGTAGAATTGGATTTCCAACATGTTTCCACTGTCCGAGGTCAAAACAAATGTCAGACTGTGACAAACAAGACGCAGTAAGGACACTTTGCAAGTGCTTGTGGACACCTACACAAGAGTCAATTATGAAGGTCAATTAGACCACTACTCAAGTTGAGTCTGGGCGGAGCTGTGCTGGGAATTATGTGAAATAAGGGTCCATATAAGAATGGTAATTCAAGGGTGTCCTGCCCTGAAGAGGTATAATTAGGCACTATACCGGTAAAAAATACTTGTGGGTGTGTACACCATGTGTGTGTGTAGGGCCCTTAAATGGAGGGTTTCAGTTTTAACGTGGCTATAATCAATAATAACAATAGCTGTGTTTACGTGGCCCCCAATATTCCACAAATAACCAGTAGGGCGGTAAGGGCACAAACATGGCAGAAGCAAAACAGCAGCGGTCAGTGGCGGATTCAACTTTATAGGCATGAGACCTTAAAAAAGATTTAAAGACACTAATATTGTTCCGAGGATATGATGTTGATTCCATCTTGACATTACAGAGTACAAACATCTATTCTCTGTTCAATGACAGTTGGAAAATGGTAATCTCATCTTTGTCTTCGTCTTCATCTTTGTCTTTGTCTTTGTCTTCTGATATATTTCAGGCAGATTAAACGCTTCACAGTGGGCAGAACCAACTTGTACATGTCAGAGAAGTTATATTATGATAAACACTTTGGGGCATGCAAATACACATTTTTATTGGATCACTTTCTTTAGCGTCCATGTAAACAGTTAAGCTGACATTTCTGATCAATGATTTTATCAGCATTATCATATTCAAGAAATATTGTCCATATAAACATAGCTAATCTATCAACTGACATTAAAACAATGCAACAGTATGAAAGAGATCTCTTGTAGTGATAAACCCCCTCCAGAGAATTATCACCTGAATCAGCAGCTCACCTCGGTCCTATGAGGTTTATAGTGAGTTTAACTCACTGTTGAGCTGTCCAGCCACAACTTTACTGCTTAGGTTCACTCTCGCTGCTCTCATAGTGTCATTTTCAACTGGAGCAGGCGGCTGTGTTTCTCAGAAAAGCTCTAAAACTCGCTCTACACTACCTGTACCTGTCCAGCACCAAACTGCAGACAGACACAGTTAGAGACAAAATGATGAACATTGTTAAACAGTGGTGGAGTGAGACTGTCTGAAAGGCAAGAGGCAGGGGAAAAAAATGAAAAACTGCACCAACACAAAGAAATTTGTAATGCATTTATGGTGAAACCGTTCAAAACACTCTTCTAGCATGCAGGGCAGCGAATATGTCACTCCACTGAATGACCACTCTATAGGGCTCTTTATTATGTTTATTTATCTGCTACAGGGGCATCTAAGGGTGCATACAGACTGTGAGATTTCAGCAATCTTTTAAGTGTACTGTACACTACACTGTATAACATGGATCTGATAAACTTAAGTACGACACCAAGTTTAATGTATGTAGACTGTATGATGACCACTGAATTGTAGGACATGATAGCAAGTCAATATACAAGAAAACGTCATCACCATACATCACCCATCTGTGTTTTAGTGATAAACAGAGTCCTTGCAATAGTGATATTTTTGTGTATGGAAAAAAAAAACCTAAGCGGAAGAGGAGGAGGAGAATGTGGACCCGGTTGTAGCTACAGAAAAGAGGCCAACTTGAGAAACTTATTTTGGAAAGAAAGCTTGAGGTAACGTTAAATATCTGTAGTATGCTTAGTATGCTAAAATAGCATATATAAATGTACTGTATGTTCATCTATTCCTTTTGGTTGGTTTGTAGTTGCAGGTTGTAGCTGCAGTCACATTGTAAAACTGTTATTCTAAATGTCTGACACTGTCAAAATTTTGTCTTTTGTGAGAACGGCCGTCTTTGAACCTCTCTAACAGTGCAACGCAGGACTACTGTTCTGGAACCACGACTAAAGATATTTTTCTTTCACATTGGACAGCTTTTGTCAGGGACAGTCCCAAATAGTATCGTAGACCAGTCTTAAAAGGACACTTCTGAGGGTTTTTCCCCCCTACATGAGTCCACCAGTATTGTGAAGAATTTAATAGCTAAAGAGCCAGATACTTTCGTCAGTTTTGTGCTCACAGCTTGTTTCCAAAAACAGTTATTGCTGTTTCAAAGAGGGTAATGAACAGGTCTCAAAACTTCCGTTGCCTTATAGCAGTCTCTCATTGTCAAAATTAAATTAAACTGAGATTTAATTAACAAAAGCATCAGGCATCTAAACTCCAGGCTTCAGAAAGTAAGATCACAGACACCACATGCATGTTTATTGACAGTGTATGTGCAGAGCAATAAGTAGGGCGACCAGGGACTGCAGAGCATTTTTATCCCTTGTCACATGTTGCACATTTTGATTGGCTCTAATACAATAAATCAAAAGTCAACCTACTGCAGGACAGGCACTTTTCTAAAAATCTGTCTTTAATCTAATGGCTGTGAAGAAACCAGTGAAAGCTGTCATCATGGGGCTGTGTTTGATGTCAATCACACAGCGCAAACGTGGGTCATGTGCAGGTTAATCTGTCACTGTTTTTGCTACGCTACGGCCAACAGGGAAAATTGCGAGTCACCAGAAAGTCACAAGCTCTGAAGATTTAGGGGGAATATGCTGGAAGCTACCGCAAAGACAAGGAAACACAGCGACAACAAAGACTGGAAAACGACTTGTCTGTAATGTGCTACTGAATCAACTGGAGGGCAAAGCATATTATGAGATAAGAGGCAGAATAGAAATGTTTATTTTTTAACATCAAAATTTTAGACTACCTGTCAGCATTGGAAATGTGTCC